>CM060245.1:21859106-21929545 GCA_030555515.1 Acutogordius australiensis | reverse complement strand
GAGAGATAATACAATACTCTTTTATTTTAGGTTTATTAAAAAATAAACCATTCATAAGACACGTTAAATGCGTGATCAAAAATTTGGTATCTAGAGAATGTCAGCATGATATATTAAATTATCTATTTTTTGGAGTTGAATTCGGCAATAAACAATAATAGTCTAATTCTCTAAAAAAAAATTGTGTCTTCAATTATCTTAAAAAACAAGAAAGTATAAGGCTTTTAATTAGCAAGTAGGTTTATTGGCGTACAAATTTGGATTCAGCAGGAAAGGAGGGGGGGGAGAGGGGAGGGGGGGGGGAGGGGTGGGAGGTTGCTTCTATTACTTATTAATTTGTAAAACGCTGCATTATGCCAAAATACACCAATTAAATTCCTCAAAAAAAATTTCTTGCCTGTTTTTTACTCAGAAGATATATTTCCAAGTTTGAAAAGCAAAAAGCAAAATTTCAAAAAGCAAAATCACAATCAAAATCCTGAAGTTATAAATTATTATTTGGCTGGAAATCTGTTTTTCATTTACTCAGGGGCGTATGCAGAAATTTTTCTAAAGGAAGGCAAGAAATTTTTTTTTAGGAAAAGAACTACAAATTTAATTTTAATTTATTGATATGTTATTTGCAAAATTGTTTTATAAGGCTGTATATTTTCCAAAAAAAAGCAATTTTATAGATTTTGTCGTGCCAACTGGCACGAGCACTGTTTTTTATTTATTTTAATTTATTATTTATTTTTATTATTTAGCTAAGATAGCACAAGGGGGAGAAAGAAAAGTGAAAAAGAATTAGAAACGAAAATTACACAAAATGGATATTTTTCTTTTTGAATTTTGATTTTGTTCAATAATTTTAATAATTGGAATAAATATTTATATTTTACTCGGCTACGATAAATTGGCGCAGTCGAAAAAAAGATAAAAAAAAATTTAAAAAAAAAATTTAAAGTAAAATTTTGTTTTAGCGCTTATTATTCGTGATTCGGATGTTCAAATTCGATGCTCTCAAATTGGCTAACAATCTTCATGCTTGGACTGGTGGCCTACGTAATCTTCACCGTTCGATGGATCAGGATCTGGATTATTTGGTGGTTATTGGACTCGCTTCAATCATTGGGTTCTTGATGGGATACTTGCTTGGGCAAAGGAATGGGAGAACGACAATCAAAGTTGACTGCAATCTTCAACAAGAGATTCACAAGCTGTTGGCCACCCGGTTAATGGACAGTCTGCTGACCACAGACAAAAATAGGGGCGGCGAAAGCCGGACCCGATCGACGTTTGTCGAGAAGGGGGGAGGCGCAAGCCGAACCCGACTGTTCTAATGAATTAAATGTTATGTCTTTAGCTACCGAAAGGAGGAATGGTGATGTGACGTGCTATGTTTGTGGATTAAAAGGACATGTGAGAAAGGACTGTAATTATATAAATGTAAACAAATTAATGGATAACAGAATGTGCTATAATTGTAAACAGATTGGTCACATAGCGGCGAATTGTAGACGAGTTTTGAATAAAAGTACAGATGTCAATCAATTTAGATCGCGATATAATGGTCAAGTGCCAAGTTTTACAAAGTGTGGCGTATGTAATAGATTGGGACATAATAGTCAAAACTGTTTTTACAGAAATAAAACAAACCAGACAAGTTTATCGGGGTATCAACCGATAGTGCCTAATGAACGTGACAATGCTGATCAAAATTCTGTGCAGTGGGGCATGGGACAAGCCAGTCCTGTACCCCATCAATAATAAAGGCTGATGCGAATATAAAAATTAATAACAAAAATGATAATTTAACTTTTTATAGTAGTAAATATATATTTATAAATTTAACAAGCCAACGGGCATGTCCATATGTTACAGTAAATATTGAAGGGCGTATAACTGAATTTTTATTTGATACGGGAGCTATAACGGTCATAAATTCAGACACTTTTAGAAAAATAAAAATAAAGATTTAAAACAGGGACGGTTGGTTGATATACAATTTAACGGGGAAAAGATCATTTTTACAGAATTCATTGAAATTAATTTTCCGATTAAAAATGAAAATAGGTATTTTAAAATTTGGATAGATAGTAGGAGTCCTATAAATGTTTTAGGCTGGGATTGGATTAGTATTTTGGGGCCGAAAACAATTTTTGGGATGTTTTTATGCGTAAAGAAATTACTAATATTAAAAAAGACAAAAATATAAATGTTTTAATGGAAAGTAGCTATCAAAATGAATTAAAGATGTTGTTAGAGGGTTATAAAGAAATTTTTGATGGTACGCTGGGTTGCTTAAAGAATTATGAAATTGATTTAAAATTGAAAGAAAAGTTTATCTAAGTCTATAAACTCACAAAGATTTTTTTTGGTATAAGAATTTGCCTTGACACTAACCTTAAACGCACCCGAATAAAAATTGACCTAAGCACCTAAAACCCTGATTATATTAAAAGTGTCATTTGATTCTATTAAGCTTATGTTAAACCTACGTTTATATCAAAGGTAGAGTCAAGAGAGCTATGATTTTGGTACAACGACTTTTGTGAGTTTGATGTATTTAAGAACTAGTATTTAGTAGCTTCTTATGAGATTTTCGATGTTTACCAAGGAAGATTTTACACTATTTAATAGTTATTCCAGTTGTTTTATAGATAGTTTAGAGTTAGTACATTTGAATATATGGTATACCGGAAGAATTTATAGATTTTATATTAACACTTTTGATTTGTTATAATATTTACGATTTTATCTTGATCATGCCAAATGCAAAGATATCTAAGTTTGTTTGGCGGTGTCTTCTCTCTTTTGCACGATGTGTATGTGTGGCTTTTATTTTGAGCGTTTCTTTCCGTTTTGGTTTACTTTATCAGTGCTTTTGATCTTCGTTGAATCAGTTAGCATTAGTTTCCGGAGGTATCAGACAGACATGGAAAATTTAATCATTAAATTTAGTAATTAGGCTTGAGAAGTTAATAAAGATCTATATATTTATGGGGAGGATTTCCGCCGCGGTAATTGAGGTGTGTTGTCCATAGTAATTGGAAAGGGGGCTATGGTACGATTATATTTTTTTTGTGTTTGTTAATTTTTATTAATGATTGAGTGATTAGGAAACCTTAGGAAGAATTTGAACCTTTTGGAATGGAGAGGTGTCGTGCCAACTGGCACAAGCACTGTTTTTTATTTATTTTAATTTATTATTTATTTTTATTATTTAGCTAAGAAGATAGCACAAGGGGGAGAAAGAAAAGTGAAAAAGAATTAGAAACGAAAATTACACAGAATAGATATTTTCCTTTTTGAATTTTGATTTTGTTCAATAATTTTAATAATTGGAATATATTTATATTTTACTCGGCTTATATTTTACTCGGCTACGACAGATTTCTATTCCCTTTTATATGTTTGATATATAAATTCAAACGCTGGTTACATCATAAAAGTTAAAAAAAAGGGGGGCAATTGCCCCCTTTTGACTCCCCCTTAATACCCTGCATTAACTTGGCATTTGTCGGTGTTTTATTTCTTTGATATATTAAGCCAATTTATGGAATTTTGTTTTTTGTATTTTGTTGTATTTTGCTTTCAAAATTTTATTTCGTTTTTTTGGAAATTGCCGGTGTATATTTCTTTTATGTTAAGATAAATTTTTGTGAGATTTTGCTTTCTAAACAAAAAATTTTATTTTATTTTTTGCCATTTGTTGGTGTTTTGTGGATTTCTTTGATGTTCTAAAAAATTCAAATAATTTTTGAGGGATTATTATTGTGTATGACAAAAAATTGTATTTGGCAAGCACTATAAGTGCATTATTGCATTTGTATGCAGCAAGTTAAAATTTAAATTTATTTTACATCTTTAGCTGTTTTTTTTTGAAAAACACTATATAGTACGTTTTACAAACACTGCACCTATCCATTAAATTAAGATTAATTTCGAATTATTTAAGTTTAAGGTTTTTTGGTTAAAGTTATTTTTAAGTAGTTTGGAGTTAAAGTTATAGATCAATTCAATAAGTATAAATTTTGTAAATAAAAATAATTAAATAGTTGAAAATAGAAAGCAATTGTAATGTTTTTATATTATTAGCAAAAAACACGATCATATAATTTTTTTATTGAGGCGCGTTCAGATTTCATAATAATTTTAAAATTTCTTAAAAAGTTTAAAATTTATTATAAAAAAATATTTATCTATTGTTAAAAATTTTAGGTGTGAATTTTTTTATTGTGTTTTGTTAAAATGATTATCAACAATGTTTAAATAAATTTTAATGCGGCTATTGACATAAATTATGGCTCTAATGATAGCGTTTACGCCGTGGAGCTATTATTCTCTATAGAGATACAAATGGTATCACTTATATCTCCCCTTATTTCGTTGGATACAATAATTTTACTATACTGTGTGTACTTATTCGCTCGTAAATTCTAATGAAAACATCTACATCAATCAATATTCTTCAATTAAACATAAATGGAATTTCTCAAAAAAAGGTAGAACTAGAAGCTTTTATGTTTTCCAAACACATCAAAATTGCGGCTTTACTAGGGGCATATGCAGAAACTTTTCTAAGGGGGCAAGAGAATTTTTTGGAAAATGAACTACAAATTTAATTTTAATGTTGATTTTATATTTGTAAAATTAATTAATAAGGCTGTATATTTTTCAAAAAATAGCAATTTTATTGATTTTTATTCCCTTTTGTATGTTTAATATTTAAATTCAACCGCTAATTACATTATAAAAATTAAAAAAAAAGTTTAAAGAAGGGCAATCACCCCCTTTTGACAACCCCTAAATACGCCTCTGGGCTTTACAACAAACCAAGTTATCACGTTCTAAAGACCCAAATTTTCCTGGTTACTCCTTTGTCCGGAATGATTGTACAGCTCACGGCGGAGGACTGGCTTTAATTTATGAGTCAATCTATTGCAATCGTATCTTCTTTACCTTTTAATTCAACATTGGAATCTCTAAATATCCTCATTTACACCAAAGATATAGGCGACATTACCATCAGCAATATGTATATTCCTCCCATCGCCTCTTGTCCTCCCAATTTTATCGCGTCCATCAATAATTATCTCTCAATCTGCCCTGGCATTATTCTTGGAGACCTAAACGCACATCACTCCAACTGGCATTCTCATCTACCCATAGATCTACGCGGCTTCCATTTCGCAGAAGAAATCGAACTGTCAAATTATACCATTCTAAATGCTAATCATCATACCCGGCTACCTTCTTTTGGCAAACCGTCTTCACCTGATCTTCATTAGAAATTCTTACTTTGTTGCCTATCCTTGACTGGTACACCGCTACTACTCTAGGTTCGGACCATCTTCCAATCATTGTATCCATTCCTACGCCCGATTCTCTTCAAAAAAGAACCTTTCTCATTTTTAATAAAGCAAACTGGAATAATTTTACTATCGAAACAGAACGCGATTTCGCCGCTCTTGGCACTACGCAGGTTTTTAACTCATCAGCATACTATACTAAATGCTGCCAAATGCAACGTTCCAGCCGGGTGCCGTAAATCTTATATTCCCTGTCTTTCTACTACAGTTACCACTTTAATCAAAGAAGGCGTTTCTCTCCGTTCAATTGATCCAAATTCTTCCAGGATATTCGAATTAAACCTTAAAATAAATGAAATAATCAATTCTAATAAATAAAAGGTCGGAATTTATTCAAGGTTTTAATCACCGTAACAACTCTCATTTACTCTGGAAAACTCTTAAATCGCTATCAGGCAGCAGCAAAAATCCTAATAATTGTTCAATAAAATTAAACAATATTGCATCTACCCAAATAGCCAATAGTTTTAACAAACAATTTACCTCTTTTAACACTCACACAACTAATCCTAAGAATCGTATTAACCGCAAAATAAAAAAGATTTCTCTCACTAATTCACTGCTTTTTTCAACTTCTTCAGTCGAATCTGCCATTAAAAAAGCCAAACGCTCCAAAGCATTTGGCCCCGGCAATCTAAATTCACTATACCTCCACCTAGGTCCTCATGGTATAAAATTAACCTGTCTATTCAACATTATCACAAAATCGGACATTCCCTCAATTTGGCAACTATCTAGAATTATTCCTACACTAAAACCTAACAAACCAATAGACTTATCGTCTTCCTCTTAAAGACCCATATCCTTACTTTCTCCAGCAGTAAAGATCTTGGATTCGCTTATTTTAACGTTCGTTAAAAAACACCTTCACGTCATCAACATGGATTTCAGGCAATGTATTCTACTACTTCATGCCTCCTTAAAATTTCCACAGCGATTGCTGATGGCTTCAATCAAAAAAAACCACCTCATCGTACAGTTCTCGTCTCCTTAGACCTGATCCGAGCATTTGACACAGTTAATCACACTACTCTTTCTAATCTACTCTACAATTCAACATTACCAGCCAATATTATCCGTTGTCCTTCTAATTATATTCATGGCCGACAGGCATATACCAATTTTCGCAACATCAAATCCAAAACTTGTATCTTTAGGGAAGGCCTCCCTCAAGGCTCCGTGCTATCGCCTGCGTTATTCAATGCCTGTATCAAAGATATTCCGCCCCCTCCAGTCAACATTAACATTGCCCCTTATGCAGACGAAATTATTTTTACAAGCGGCCCTGAAATTGAATCTTTCAATTTCACTCAATAACTACTTAGAAACCCTATTCAAATTTTTCTCAGAACGTTGCCTGAAATTTTCACCCTTGAAATCTTTTGTAACCTTATTCACTCCTCACTCATCAGGTTAATTACCACCCAAAAATTTTTATCAATAATTCTGTCCTAACACTCTTAAAACCCTAAAATTCTTGGCGTAACCTTTGATCCTTTATTTACATTTAACAAACATGTTAATTCTATATCCGAAAAAGTTAACAGGCGGAATAACCTACTAAAAGTCATAGCCGGATCTACTTGGGGCCAAAATAAGGAAACGCTCACAGTAAGTTATAAAGCAATATCTAGGTCGATTCAAAAGCTGCCCCCGTCTGGTCCTCTAATATATCTAGAACAAACTTTGCAAAACTACAACATTCCCAAAATTCCGCTCTTCGCACTATCACTGGTTGCCACAAGCTTCCTCCGATTAAACATCTTTCGCCAAGAAACCAAAATGCTACCCGTACAAGCCCATTGTCAGATGTTATAGGCCAATACCTTGCGTCTTGCTTATCTCCTGACCAATGTCACGAGCTGACGCACCATCCTACCCCAGTTAGACAAATGAAAGGAACCTTTTTTCTGCTTTAAACAAATCCAGCCTTTTATTGACAAAAATATTCCCACTAAAACAATAATCAAACATATTCACACCTCTGCAGTTAAATATAACATATCTAACTATCCGTTCAACATAGTTTTAAACGGCCGACCCCTCCTGTATTACCTTTATAAAACACTTTACCCCGGAACATCCGTTTCCACCTGACTCAACTCTAATCTAGACACCGCCATATACTTGCAAACTTCAGAGCACGTCTGAACCCATCTTTAAATAATGTCTGCTACAATTGCAAATTAGCATCTGGCGATATACACTGGCTATTATGCCCCATCCGCGGGCTCCTCCTATCTCTCCTATAGATCTTTGGAACAATCTATCCCTAGCTTCCCTCAAGCTCAATCTTACTACCAACTTCCAACGTATAGAGAAATAAACACCATCAACATAAATGATGCTTGAGGTTGTTTATATTGTTGAATATAAATGTAAATTGATTATATTTTTTTTGCCTGTTTTGAAAAAATTGAACAAATAGGACACTAACATTGACATTGCTGTCCATCTGTTAACGAACGAATGGCTTACAAATTTAATGCATTTGTTGGAAAACTTATTAAATCCCCTGTTTTGGGTTCTTATTTAAAGCAAGTAAAAATATTTATTTAAGTATAAAGGGATTGATAAACGGGAAAAGCGAAAAAGGGCAGGAGTCATTAAGTTCTATATATCAAATTCATAATTCTGCAAAATTGGATGCCAATTTACGCGACTCTAATATACAAACTGATTACATTGTTCAAAATGGCCTTGTGAGAAATCAGGTTATCAATGGGCCTCCAGAAGTTCAAGGATTTATGTATAAGCTGGTTAAGGACAACAATGGGGTGTATTATAATCCTAGGTTAAAAGAAGTACAAGAGTTTGTTAAGGTACTAACTTTATATATTTTGAACATTAATTGAAATCTAATTAATCTTATTTGGTTATAGAAAAGAGAAGAACAAGGTGTCCCAACATGTTTATTGATGGGTACAAGGGATTATGTGTTTTTTTCTATTTATTTTACTTTACTTGCATTGGGGCTTATAAATGGTGGCTATGTGCTCTATCAATTTTTCCAACGTTAAAATGATATTGAATTAATTATAGTTTTTATTTGCTTTGTTTAACAAAAATAATATTTATTCAAAAATAAATATAATTAATAATAAATATACATGCAACCTTTATAAAAAAATATATATTTCAACAATGCAAATTTTAATGCTGGTTGCCAGTTAAAATTTAATCAAAGTTAAGGGTCTTTAAAATTAAAAATACCTTTTCTAAAAAGTTCATCTTTCTGACTAAAAATCTCAGAGAATTAAACAATACCTTCATAGCTTTTTATTGTATTAAGAGAAAATGTTTAACAGGTGAGTAAAGGAAACATTAAGGCTTACATACTTAAATATTGTGACACTGCCCAGTCTCCTTAGCAATCTTAATAAAATCAAACAACAAACTTTTCATAAAATTTTGCATTTATTTGTTCTGTCTGATAACAAATAAAGCCCTTCTTTGTTTAGCATTTTCTTTATAGCACCTTTTAATTAGACATAGCTTAAAAGTAGCAAGGTAGATGTCCAATTTATCCTAAAAAATGCACATGCTTGTCTTAAATACATGATGAACTAAGCTGAGGTATATAGACTAAAAAGTGAATAAAGCAAAAAAACATCTCTTCCTTCTGCCTAAAAAAACTGTACAATCAAGGCCACTATTTGTGAGTCATACAACTACCAATAATTTGTTAAATATTTTTGCTTCTATATATATTTAAAAAATATATATTTTTTAAAAAAATTAACTACATAGATAGCTAGCACTTAAATAGATTTTATTGGTCTTTTTATTACCACATTTTATAGTGAGCCTTAAATCTCCTCATTTACACTGGACAACAAAAAAAAAAACATAAACTATTTGAGAGTTTTGTAGAGAATTTCTTGCAATAACAATTTTTTCAAGTTTGGGCCAGGCCTAAAATTAAAAAACCAAATTTAGATGGCCGCGTTTAAATTTAAGAATATGTCAGGACAGCCAGGCTTAAATTAAATAATGGATAGGGTGGGCTGGGCCAGAAAATCATGGCTGGGTTTGAATTCTTTTGCAAATGACCCAAAAAATTTATAAAACAAGCTAAAAAAAATTGTTTTTGAATAATCAATAAAATACAGAGTGTAGAAGTAATCATCAGTGTGTGCAATGAATTTATCATTTTTAGTTCTTGTTAATTGTTTAAAATTAATTAGGCAAAATGGGATTTGGCCAGCCTTTAATTCTTTTTTTTATTGCCTGGCCTTCTGAATTTCAGCATGGGTAGAATAAAGCAAAAAATTATTCACACAATCAAATGGCCCTCCTCCTATCTCCTTAGCAAGTCAAAATTTATAAGGAAACCCGTGAAAAAGAGATACTTGTCAATATAAAACATCTTTTACGTGTTATAATAATTTAAAAATGGGCCTTAAAAAAAAGCACAATATCCAAAAATCCTCCTAATTTGCAAAACTCAAAAATAACAGATGGGGATAAAATTTAATTTAAGTCTACCCCAATTTTTAAGTGGTTTGGGGCCACAACTTATATTTAACACTAATTTAAAAGAGTTTAAAATCTCTGAAAAAATTCTAATTTGATCTTTAGTTAATAAAATCTTATCTATTAGATTAAAAATTTGCCAATTTTAATTTCTTCCTTAATTCAGACATTCTAGTAACTTGTATCAACAAATAATACAAGTGAATTATAATATTTATTTATATCAAAATATATTCCAAGCTTGTTCAAAAACATTGCAGATCTTGGAACAAGTAAGAGCTGCTGATAAGGGATATTCACTAAGACTAATATTTTCTTCAGTGTAATCAACATTGACCTATAAATAAAAATAAAAAGGTTTTTAGTTTAAGATATCTAAAAATTTGTTTTATACATAATAACAATTAATCTAAAATAACAAACCGATCCATGAGCCATTGCACCAACAACAAAAACATAGCCATTATGTTGATTTCCATCAGGCAATTTATCAGCAACATTTTCTGGCCTTCCTTTAATTAGATTAATCATATCAGCTGGTGTCATTGGAGTTGCAGAATGACAAGAAGTTCCATATTTTTTGAATTCCAAGGGAAAATATTGATTGATTGGGTTTTTAATTATCTAAATTATTTAAAAAAATTGTTTTAAATATGCAAAATACTGTTAGTAATTTTTCATCTGTTTCAGAAGCTTGAATGGATAGGTTCTGAAGGAGTTGAACTAATGCTTAAAAAATTTATATAATACCCATTAGGCCAGAAAATCTATCAAGTGTTCTTGGAATACGGGTGAGAGGATTAATTTGTATTAAAACATTTTTTTGTGTATGTATAAAAACTTTCAAATGGCCTGATAGATTTAATGGACTATCCATTAACATCAATAAACACTATATATAAAAAGAAATAAAATATACTTGGTGAACAATATCAGGCCTAAGATTAGAAATATTTGAATATGATTTTTTATTTAATATATGCTTATGCTTTTCAATATTTACAAGTTCATTATTTCTTCCAACCTAAAAATTAACAAAATTATTTAAAAAACACTTTAATAATATCCAAGCTAGCATTCTCTAAAACGACAATAACGACATTTTGTTTTTCAAGCCTTTTAAACAGTTTCGCCTTTTCTTTTCTTTTCCCTTCGTATAATCTTTTCTGAGACATGTGAAAATTATGAACGGGTTTAACACTTGACCTGGCTCAAAAGGGCATTTTATCAGTGCTGAGCCAAAAAACTTTGGCTCATTTTTTCCCCCAAAACATAAAGAAAGAAAGGGAGCTACAAATAAAGGGCCAAAATAAGAATTCAAAAAAAGCCCTTGCTAAGAAAAGGGGCAAAAAAAAATCCCATAAAAAGTGGCTCTTAAAAAGAGCCCCAAAAAGCTCATTTTATGTTTTCTTTATAATAATTTCAAAAAATTTTGATTTTTTCTTTATAATAATGATGGGTGGGTTATTTTTTCTTAAAGCTCCTAGGAGTTTTTTTTTGAAGAAAAGGGGCTTTTATTAATTATGCCCCTATTCTTTAAGCAAGAAAAGGGGCTTTTCTTTTGCCATGCCCACGAGTTTGTGGGCATTTGGGAAAAAAAACTCAAAACTTGTTAAAAAAAAGCCCATTTAGTTTTTTTTCCAGCCCTGCATTTTATGAGCGCGCGTTAGGCTGTGGCTAATATTATTAAAATTGTAAAAACAAGGGCGCGTCCAGTCATTTGTTATTACAAATTATTTTTAAAATTTTTAAATTTGAGTGTTTATATATGAGATTTTTACATTGTTTTTCCAATTTCTAACATTCGGAGCAGTTGCTCAAAGTATATTTCTTAATTTTTATCTAAATCTATATAACATTTGCCAATAATCATTTCAATCAAACTCTTAACACGCAAATGGTAGGGTGAGAAATTTGTAACGCAAATGCTACATTGGGGTCCATACGGGCCCCAATTTTAATTCTCTATAACTTAGCTTTAGAGCTATGAAATTTATTTTTTTATTATTGTGAAGAACCTTTTTATTATAAACTAATATGTTTTATTATTAATGTCATTGCAGGATATGTCGATATATCAGCGGTGTTTGATGAATTTACAAAAGCTTTAAACTTGACAATGAAATGCATACTATTCTAAACATATTCCAATTCATAATTCACTAAAGGCAACAGCCCGACGCTTGTCATTTATTCACCCTATCCCCCCTACAACCTACGTTATTCTATACTGATCATATATTTTTCAACTACATGGGCACGCACTAATTTGGAACTCTCAATATTCTTAATTGGTATGAACTATTAACTGATCACATTAACACTCAATTAATCCACAATGAAATATCACTCTACTCAAACACCAACCCAACAAAAAGTCTCAAATACAGATAAACAAACGTCAAACATAAAGGAGATCACACCTCAACAACGAAATCAAGGCTTTGCATACTGATGGAAAAGAAGGTGGTCGCGCAATAGATACCGGTTCGTTTTTTTCTTTTTATAAGGTTGCTCTATAACTCGCAAAAGTGTAAGACCTAGCATTACCCTAAATGGTGTACCGCAAAAGTTCCGTCTGATGCTAGGCACATCGTAGAGGGGGCGTAAAAAAATTATAATAAAAAATTTATTTATCTACAACGGATGGTAAACCACCTGAACACAGAAACCGACAAACGCAAGCCGCAAACTATGAGAGGTGATGAAACTTTAAAAAAACATGTTTAAAAACAAAAACAGAAAACAGCCAACACAAATTTAACAGCTACCGTCATTTCCTTAAAGTCAAATTCGTTCTTAGCCACACGTAAAAATAGGTCTGTCGATGAATTAACACGTAAAATTGAAAAAGTTACAATTTTTATTCTTACCCGCAACAAGTGATACATCAACCCATAAAAAAAAGAATAATGAAAATACGATTGTAGCTAATATAACACCCATCAATAAACCTAACTGCTTAAAACTTAGTCAAAATTTAGTCTTTGACATTTAACCTTCATCCTTTTTAGTCAAAGAATCCAATCTCTTTCGCTAACTTTTATAATACCGAATTAAAATCATGGTCCCCAAAAATAAAGCAAAGACGCAAGATTTAGTTAATATTAACACGCCTCCGAGCAGTAGCAACGACCTGAACGTTCCACAGTTCCACAAAACAAATAAATCACCGTCCAGCGAACAATGACAAAAAATATTATTACTTATTATATAATAGCTCTTTTATTATAGTTAGTAAAGATCAATTAATCAAAGACAAAGCTATCCAGATCAACTAATCATCACCCATTGAATCGTCGGGAAAAAGGCTACTACGACAACCCCTGAAAAAGAGAGGTGTCGTAGCCTTTGATGAATGGATCTGGTTTGACGGAGTCATAGTTTTTTATAATTAGAATTTCTTAGTTTAAGTAATATAATTATATTTAGAATAGTTAAAGTAATAAAAATTATTTTTAGAATTTTGATGGGCTAAATTCAACTGTGTCATCACGACTTGCAGAAATAGTTTTTTATATAATAAAGGTTTTAGCTTTTAAATAGATCTTAATACTATATTTAAATATAATATCATAATATAATTCTTATTCAATAAAAAGCATATATCAAACCTTTTTATCCATATATTCCTAAATGATATCCTGATGGCCTAGCCACTAGGATATAAATTCCCTACTATTAATCTACTATAAAGTCCAACAATTTATTCTTTTTCCACCTAAAACAAAATGTAAAATTATTTTTTGCTAATATTTACCTGCAGGACAAAAACACGAAACATGTCTTACATTAAATTTGAGAGGGTGGGATCCATATGGACCCCAATTTCATATCTAAATTCTAAAGTTATTAGACTTAGACCAAATTTTAATTACTAGTTTTGATTATTTTATATTTAAAAAAAAGTCACAAAAATTTAGCCCATAATATATAATATTTTTAAAGATATTTAAAATGTGCTGGGGTTCTTATGGACCCCACACTGCTAATCACGGGTTAACTTAGGACAGGCACGTTAAAAGTCTTTTATTTTCTTTTTTAAAAAATTCTAAAAATCCAACATTTTTTGAAATTTGAATTTACGTTGAAAAAAATTAACCATTGTTTTTACTATATTCTTATTTCTTGAGCAACTGACCATTGCTGCGGCTAATATTAATGTCAAAATTGCAAAAAAAAAATTTTTTTTTAAATTTTAACATATTAAACAATGAGAATGAATGTCTTTTGGCCGTTTAGGATAAGCTTTTAAATCATTTTACACTAGCCACCTTAATGCTAATCAAATGCGGCCAATTTTTTTCTTTAAAACTTTTTTTTACCAGCCGCAGCCCATAAAAACAATATTGCTTTTTCACTTAAGTTTAATTAAAACATGCAAAATAATGTCATAGTTTTTATAAAATAACTCAAATATTGAATTAACTCCATGTTCATTTTTATCATTTTTCTAAATGAATATTAACCCGTTACTAGCACTGGGGTTCATATAGATCTTAGTACTTCTTAAATTTTGAATACATTAAATATATATTGGCTTTATGACTTTTTTTTTAAGGGTACGTGCAAAGTGAGTTTTTTTTCGTGAAGTTTTAAAAATTTTGAAAAATTTTATCTTGCAAATAAACGCAAATTTTTAAAAAGTTGCCAAATTTTGTTAATGCTATAAAATGCTTTTTTAATAAAAAATCTTTACAAAAATTTTGAAATAAATAAAACTTTTAAAATTTTTAGAATTTTCAAATATTTACGAAAATAACAACTCATTTTACAAGTGCCCTTAAATATACAATAAACAACACTAGTATTTAAAATTTGGTTTAAGTCTTATAAAAATTTGCTTATAAATTAGAAATTCTTAACAGCCTGTCTAGATAGGACGTGATTAGGTGATTATCATTTTGATGCATATGTTCTTTTGTTTATAATAAATATTGATTTGTAAAAAAAAAAAAAAAAAAAAAAAATAAACTCTCAACTGTATAGCTAACTATATACCCAATCTATCCACCATCATGTCAGGTTACGGCAAGTATGAATTTGAAAGTATCCGTACACCTATAATCTCTTCTGAATGTCATCTGTAAACTACAGTATGACCAAAGAAATTATTTGATTAACAAAGAAGAAGTTATTTGTGAAGTTGTGAATAGCAACAAATATAGGTATATATATTAATTAAAGAAGAATGAATGGGAAGATGCCAAGTTGCAATATATGTATGAATAAATAATGTTTTGGAGGAAGTTAGAATATGGGAAGTTGACCAATGAACATCATACCTTTATGTGCACACTTCAGTATTTTTAATACCTTAATTTTATTAAACAATTATGATTAAATATTTCTACACGCAAGGAACATTATATCCATTATCACTTAAGTATTTTATTTTTATATTTCAATTTTATTAAAAATGATAACATGATGTTTAAATATATCTAATTAAATATGTATAACTCTTTTATAGTTAGCAATTATGATTTTATCTTTTAAATTAAGTATGTTGTAGGATATTGTGAAAGATTACCAAAATTTTTAGCACCAAATTTTTATTTTTTCTGCAAAGCAGAAATTATTTTATATAAAATAGTAAAAGCTGAGGTTGAAATTTGAAAGGTTTTTATACCAATTTTAAATATTTATCAATGTTTTTGATATTTTGTTTTGCAAAATAATTTAGAGGACTGATTGAATTAGTTTGATGGGAATATACCTCAATCAGACCATGCCCATGATTTGGTTTTTGTTTGGTGGTATGGGAAAGTTACACTTTACCTTCTTGGTCATACTGTGTACAGATGACGTTCAGAAGAGAGTCTTCTTGGTCATACTGTGTTTGACATTCAGAAGAGTGCCTTCTTGGTCATACTGTAGTTTACAGATGACATTCAGAAGAGATTATAGGTGTACGGATACTTTCAAATTCATACTTGCCGTAACCTGACATCATGGTGGGTAGATTGGGTATATAGTTAGCTATACAGTTGAGAGTTTATTTTTTTTTTTCAAATTTGGTACCAAATTCTATTCTTTTACAAATTATTTTCTCTTACTAAACTCTTTTCTCCTACATTTTTTTTTTTCTACAAATTTTTTTTTTAAATTTATTTTATTCATATATTATATTTTATGCAGCTATATTGGATTGTAAACATCAAGGCTTAACATTGTTTCTTGCCCTTATATTTTTTTGGAAGGAAAGGGAATTGGATAAAAGAAGACTGAGATAATAGTTAGGGTTTGACATTAGGTAAGACACATAAGTCCTAGGGCTTGACGCTATTTAAGTCAAATAAGTCCCATGTCATTATGACCATTTAAAGTAATTTATTTTACTAAGGCTGTGCATTCGCATAATGCGGCCAATGGCAAACTAAAAATATTGTATTTTGTTTAAAGGACCCTTATTTGATTTGCAGGAAAAGAGAGATTTTGTTAAGGCCGATGGTGTCTAGATAGGACGTGATTATGTGATTATCATATTGATACATATGTTCTTTTGTTTATAATAAATATTGATTTGTATTGGTTTTCTACTGTATAATCTACTAGGGTTAAGCATTCCTGCCAATAGTGGTAAGGGCTAGGATTATTCCTGTAAGCAGGGTTGTGTCCCTCTAGATGAGGCTAGGGTTAGGGAATGCCTAACCCTAGTAGATTATACAGTCGAAAACCAATACAAATTAATCTTTATTATAAACAAAAGAACATATGCATAAAAATGATAATCACATAATCACGTCCTAACTAGATACCATCGGCCTTAACAAAATCTCCTGCAAATCAAATAAGGGTCCTTTAAACAAAATACAATATTTTTAGTTTGCCATTGGCCGCATTATGCGAATGCACAGCCTTAGTAAAATAAATTACTTTAAATGGTCATAATGATATGAGACTATTTGACTTAAATAGCGTCCTAGGATTTATGTGTCTTACCTAATGTCAAACCCTAACTATTATCTCAGTCTTCTTTTATCCAATCCCCTTTCCTTCCAAAAAAATATATGGGCAAGAAAAAATGTTAAGCCTCGGTGTTTACAATCCAATATAGTTGC
Organism: Acutogordius australiensis; assembly: GCA_030555515.1. Classification (NCBI taxonomy): domain Eukaryota; kingdom Metazoa; phylum Nematomorpha; class Gordioida; order Gordea; family Gordiidae; genus Acutogordius; species Acutogordius australiensis. Next base: position 21,912,651 of record CM060245.1, on the reverse strand, counting down.
ATAAAATATAATATATGAATAAAATAAATTTAAAAAAAAAATTGTAGAAAAAAAATGTAGGAGAAAAGAGTGTAGTAAGAGAAAAGAGTTTGTAAAAAGAATTTGGCCAAATTTGAAAAAAAATAAAACTCTCAACTGTATAGCTAACCAGGTTATACCCAATCTACCCACCATGATGTCAGGTTACGGCAAGTATGAATTTGAAAGTATACGTACACCTATATTCTCTTCTGAATGTCATCTGTCAACTACAGTATGACCAAGAAGGCACTCTTCCGCATGTCAAACACAGTATGACCAAGAAGACTCTCTTCTGAACGTCATCTGTACACAGTATGACCAAGAAGGTAAAGTGTAACTTTCCCATACCACCAAACAAAAACCAAATCATGGGCATGGTCTGATTGGTATATTCCCATCAAACTAATTCAATCAGTCCTTTAAGTTATTTTGTAAAATAAAATATCAAAAAAAACATTGATAAATATTTAAAATTGGTATAAAAACCTTTTAAATTTCAACCCCAGCTTTTACTATTTTATATTAATTAATTTCTGCTTTGCAGCAAAAATAAAAATTTGGTGCTAAAAATTTTGGTAATCTTTCACAATATCCTACAACATACTTAATTTAAAAGATAAAATCATAATTGCTAACTATAAAAGAGTTATACATATTTAATTAGATATATTTAAACATCATGTTATCATTTTTAATAAAATTGAAATATAAAAATAAAATACTAAAGTAATACTAAATATAATGTTCCTTGCGTGTAGAAATATTTAAAGATAATAATTGTTTAATAAAATTAAAGTATTAAAAATACTGAAGTGTGCACATAAAGGTATGATGTTCATTGGTCAACTTCCCACATTCTAACTTCCTCCAAAACATTATTTATTCATACATATATTGCAACTTGGCATCTTCCCATTCATTCTTCTTTAATTAATATATATACCTATATTTGTTGCTATTCACAACTTCACAAATAACTTCTTCTTTGTTAATCAAATAATTTCTTCTGTGATACAAATACTTTCTTCTTATTTGCTGATGTACAATATTTTGAAACTTTCTTGAGATTCAATGATCACCGCTTCTTGACACCAATGTTAAAATGGTCAATAGTGGTAAGGGCTAGGTTAGCTATACAGTTGAGAGTTTTTTTTTTTTTTTTTTTTACAAATCAATCTTTATTATAAACAAAAGAACATATGCATCAAAATGATAATCACATAATCACGTCCTAACTAGACACAGCCAAAAAATATTTATTTAAATTTTTTTAAGAATCTTTCTAAAAATGTTCTTCTATACCTAAAACCAGAGCTGGGAAAAAACCCATTTTTTGGCTAAACTCAAATTTTTGTTTTTCAAAAATTTATGACAGATTATAAAAATCAACTATAAATAGATACAAAATATAAGCAGAATATCTTAAACTTTATAAATATTTTCTTAATTAAAGCTAAAACCCTTTATTTTTTCTAAATTTCACAAAATAAAAAAATGGGTTTGACCCAAATATGGGTTTTTTCCCAGCTCTGCCTAAAACACGATTTGATCAATATCATATATTTAATTATTTGACATTATTTATTTAATGTAATATAGAAAAATAAAAAATTTCCACTTATGCGATTTTTTTTACTTTGTCCTAAATAAAATTTACAATACACATTAATGATAACTTATGTTAGTTTATAATTAAAGAGCGCATTAAAATTGTGGTCTGTAGCATTCGCGTTACAAATCAACCTAGCAATCGCGTAAATCACATGTATGGTGATAGTATTTTATATAATTGTCATAGCGCCAATTAGCGTAAAAGACGCATTTGATAGATAGAAAATCCCATATGGGAATTTTACGAAACGACAAACATTGAAAAACACGGCCTATAATAACAAACACTCAAAAAAATTGCTAAAAAATGATATTAAGTATTTAATTTTGAGCCTTCAATGAAATATTTTTTTGTGAATTTTAATTAAAAATTTTTATATGTATCTGTTGAAAGTTGTGTGTAATATTTGTATTAGAAATTATAGATAAAATTACAATTTGGATGCATAATTAAATATGATATAAAGGATGACGCCAAATAATTACAAAAATTGAGTGGTCAACCAATAAAATATTAGCATAACTATTATGATCATAAACCTAACTCTCAGTAAGCTTAACATTCCCGTTATGCTAACCTCACTCCAACCCTAAGCTATCCACACACTTGTGCTAAACTATCCTCACCCTAACGCTAAGCTTCAAAACTTAAACTAATCTTAAGCATAAGCAAACTCTAAAACCTTAAGCAAATCTATCTTTAACCCGCGATTAGGTGGGGTCGATATGAACCCCAGCGCATTTTAAATTTCGAATATCAAAAATATTATATGTCCCAGGACAACAATTTTTTGAGAGTTATGAGTTAATTACAGAGATCAAACAGGCTATCTTAAGAAATCTCAAATCCGTTTACCGTTTTTCTTTATAAAAATTAGTTAGTCAGTTATAAACATTGAAAATTTTAGAATAAAAGGTTAATAAACCAAAAAAGATTCAAACAAAAATAACTTGTAATTTTGTTCTTGCATATTCACAATAGTTAAACTTTTAAATTCAAACTTCCAATAAAATTTTCATTAAAAATCGATAATATATCGTGTCGTATTTAAGTTTGGACGCGAAATATTTAGTATTATCTAAATGCCGATGTAAGAGCTTCACACAGGCACGTAGGCAGAACTTTTTCTAAAGGGGGGCAAGAAATTTTAGGAGAAAAATAATTAATTACATTGTTGCTTAATGAATGATCATATTATGACTAGCATAAAATGTTTATTTATATTGCATCATAATTAAATTAATGTATGACAAAATTTTATGAAGAAAATAAAAATATTTAAGAAATTGATATTCTTCTAGGATCTATTGAAAACCACTCTAAGGTTCGATCTATTAATTCAGTGTTATCTATTATGTCCTTATGTATGGCAAGCAAGCACAAGGATGATAATCGATTTTCGCTCATTTGAAATCTTAAATATGTTTTTATGCGCTTCATGGTGCTAAAACTTAAGAAAAGTTGTATTGGATATCAATTGAGATATCGTAATGTCATCAGAAAAAGATCTAGACTCCCAATATGATTTCCATATCAATATTTCTCAATCTAAATTTTTTAAATTATAAAAATTTTTAATAGAAGATGTTAAATTATTTAATTCGGTAGGATTTAATTTAAGAATAGAAAACTTAAGCTAAATTTTGATATTATAATTGTACAATATATTTAAAAAAGCCGCAAAATTGCCAAAAAATAATAAATATACTAGCATATATTCCGATTTCTGTTAAATAAATAAAAATTAGCGTTAAATTGCACAAAAAATTAAAAAGCTATTTCTAGAGGGGGGCAACGGCCCCCCTTTGCCCCCCCCCCCTCAATACGTCCCTGGCTTCATATATTAATAAAATTTATTTTCCATTGTTTGTGATTAAAAATGTAAGTTACAAGAGATTTTTATATGCAAAATAGATTTTTTAAATTTTTTCTTTTTAGGGTATATTTAGATCTGTCAATTTAGTCAAAAAAGGCCATTTTTTGTTATAGACGGATCTAAGGAGCCAAAGATGGAAGAAACTAAGAAAAACGAAATACATATATGAGATCAGGCCACCATGGGGATGCATTCTTTTATGTTTTTATAAAATTCACAATTCTGACATTAATATTTGTCGACCTGTGTGTTATGGAATTTTTTGTGACTTTTTTCTTAAATAATTAAAACAAAATTAGTAATTAAAATTGGTCTAGTTTAATAAGAAAATTTGTTTAGAAATCAGAAATTCTATTGGGGTCCGTATCGACCCCACACCCTCAATTTTACTGTTGAAAACCATGATATTGCCTCAATGTAAATTCAAACTAAAAAAAATTGCACCTTATTTTTAGGTATTTTTTTTGGTTAGTTTTTACATATTAAGTATATAAATTGTTTGTATTGTAAAATATTGATAAGAATTAGTTTTAAAGGTGAACAATAACCAAAAATAATTTTTTTTTCAAAATATTTTTTTATTTTAAAATGTTCTACTAGACCTACACTATTTGTTCTATAAAGTTGAAATTTACTTGAAGGAAATTTAGAGAAATAAAAAATTACCATTATCAGATTTTTTTTACTTTGTTAAATAAAATTTAGATTTAAATTAATAATAACTTGTATTAGTTTGTAAATTAAGAGCACCTAGTATTTTTCTTCGAAATAATAAAAAATAAAGTTCTTAGCTATTAAACTCCTCAAGTTATAAAGGTTTAAAATTTAGGGTATCCCATTATATCACTCGCGTTATAAATTTCTCACATTACCAATCGGGGTTAATCTTATTCTAACCGTAATTTTACCTTAACCGAACGTTAAGCTAACCGTAATCTAACTTTGACTTAACCAAACCCTAAACTATCTTACAATGTTGGGATATTCATAAAATTGTCGTTACTTTATTAGATTTTTGTTTCATACAAATGTCTAGATACACAGGTCAACAAATATTAATGTCAGAAGCGTAATTTTTATGAAAACACAAAAGAATGCATCCACATGATGGCCTAATCTCATTTATATTTTTTGGTTTTCTTAGTTTCTTTCGCCTTTGGCTCCTTAGATCCGTCTATAACAAAAAATGGCCTTTTTTGACCAAATTGACAGATCTAAAAATACCGTAAAAAGAAAAAATATAAAAATCTTTTTTGCATATAAAAATCCCTTGTAACTTATATTTTTAATCACAAATTATGGAAAATAGATTTCATTAATATATCAAACTATTACATCGGCATTTAGATAATAAACAATATCGCGTCTAAACGTAAATACGACACGATATATTGGTTTCTAATAAAAATATTATTTAAGGTTTAAATTTAACAGTTAAACTATTGTGAATATGCAAAAATATAGTGGCTAATTAAATCTAAAAAGTATAAAAAACATCAGTGACAATTCCTCCTAAATGCTCGTTCTGCAACAATTTTATAATTTTGATAAATTAAATAATATTAAATTATGTTATTCAGCACCGTCTTATGTTAAAAAGTTAAAAAAAGAGATGGCATTTATGATAGAAACTAATGAACTCAGTTATAATTAATTAATTACCTGGTAAATCAATTTCATTTTGAATTGTTTTATTTCCCAGGTCAACAAGTATCAATGTCAGAAACGTGAATTTTATGAAAACATAAAAGAATGCATCCCCATGATGGCCTAATCTCATATATATTTTTCGTTTTTCCTATTTTATCCGTCTCTGGCTCCTTAGACCCGTCTATAACGAAAATGGCCTTTTTTGACCAAATTGACAGATCTAAATATACCCTAAATAGAAAAAATTAAAAATTTTTTTTTGCATAAAAATCTCTTGCATATTATAAATCAAAAATAATGAAAAATAAAATATATCAAGCTCTTACATCGGCATTTAGATACTACAAAATATTTCGCGTCCAAACTTAAATACGACACGATATATTATCGGTTTTTAATGTAAATATTATTTGATTCAATTTAACAGTTTAAATATTGTGAATATGCAAAAATAAAATTTCAATTTATTTATGTTTTTGAATCTTTTTTGGGTTTTTGACCTTTTTTTGTAAAATTTATGTTTATAACTGACTAACTAAATTTGATCTGGAAAAACGGTAAACGGATTTGATATTTTATAAGATGGCAGGTTTGATCTCTATAGTTAACTATTAACTCTCAAAAAATTGTTGACCTGTGTATTTAAGGACACGTATTTCTTTTCAAAATAATTAAAAAATAAAGATCAAAGCTTTAAAACTTTTGAAGTTATAGAGGTTTAAAATTATTAATGTTACAAATTTTTCACCCTACCATTCGCCAGTTATTCTAAGCCTAAACTAAATAAAATATAACCCTACTTTTAGAATTACCTTAGCCTAACATTTCGCTAACTTTAACTTAACCTCAAACTAATATATCTAATCCAAACCGTGTAAGTGAAATGTATTGTATGTGCATTTTTGCGTCCATATGGACCCCAGCACATTTCACATTATGAATATTTGCAAAAATATTATGTATCATGGGTCAATTTTTTGGAACTTTTTTCTTAAATATATATGACAAACAAAACTAGTTATTATAGATTTGGTATAAGTCTAATAACAAAATGTGTTTAACCCGCGATTAGCACTGTGGTATATGGACCCCAGCACTTGAATTTGAAAATATTATATTTTAAACTACATTTTTGTGACTTTTTTATTAAATATATATAATAAACAAAACTAGTAATTAAATTTGGTCTAGGTCTAATAACATAATTTTTAGAATTTAGAAATTGAATTGGGGTCCATATGGACCCCCTATCAATTTCAATATTGAAAACCATGTTAATGTCTCTATTTAAATTTAAATAATTGCAACCTTATATTCCATTAATTTTTTAAATAATTTTAATTATTAATTAGACAAAATGTTTGTATTGTATAATAATAATATGAATTATTTTTTATTCTTTAAAATAAAATAGCCAATAATAATTTTTTATATCAAAATATTTTTTTTCACGAAACTCTCTAAATATGTTTTACTAGACGTAAAAACACGATTTGATTAATAATATTGACACTTAATTTATTGACATGATTTATTTAAGGTAATATGGGAAAATAAAAAATTTGAATTTTTTTAGATTTTTTTTTCTACTTTGTGTCAAATAAAATTTGCAATATTCAATTAATATTATTAGTCTATAACTTAAGAGCACGTATTTCTCTTCGAATAAATAAAAAATAAAGATCGCTTTAAAACTCTTGAAGTTATAGAGGTTTAAAATTTGGACTATACCATAGCATTCGCGTTACAAATTTCTCACCCTAGCATTCGCGGGTTAATTAATTCGAGGTGTTGTATCGCGCCACAACCGCCCTTGTTGTGTCTATTAGAGTCAATTGTTGCTAATAATTATAACTTCAATAATTGCTAAAATTATATGATAAAGGTTATTGCGACCATATTGACGATTTTTACTTGATTAAATTTAACAATAAGATCGCCATAATGAAAATTAATACTTGATAAAATTTTTACAAGGAGCCCAATATGATAACGCTGATTGCGATAAAGTAGAGCGATGCTAACAATGCGTGCTTAATGCTGACGCCGCACTCGCATAAATAATTTATAATTTTGAAAGATGTTTTACCTTTCTGCCCCTATTTTGAACGATTAATAAACCACATTTGCCATAAATATGGGGACTGATAGCCTTTTAAGATCTAACTCTGACTTACTCTTCCGATCATGTCCTGCGAAGCACGTCAAACTCAAACGAACCACAGCTAAATTTGATCCGAATTAAACAATAATGATTAAACAAATAAAAAAAACTGGCGTGTCAGAAAATGAATCAATTTTGATTATCGCCCTAAAACTATTTTATAAACTAATTTAAATGATATTTCGAACTGAACATATTTAAATGAAGAATTGTTGAACAAAGCTTACGAATTAAAATTAGAAAAAATTCGAGGATAACCGTTGGAAATCTTTATAATGGTCGTTATTACACCTTTAATATACTTTTTTTTATTTTTTTTTGTAAAATAAATAATAAATAGTGAAGGGGAAAATTATAAAAAAAATGATAAAAATAATAAAAATTATTTAACGAAAGTTTAAATCACAATAATAATAATAAATATAATATAACTTCTTTTTAATATCATAAATAGAACATTCTATAACGAGACTACGAAATATTTGGTAAGCCATCGGGCTTGGTATTTATGTTAGATTTGGTGTAGATCCCGTCATATATGTTTCATTAACATACTCCCCGGGATTGGAAGAATTAATCTTCCAATAAATCACTTTTAGCTGTAATTGGGAAGGTCCATAATTTGATCACGGGCCTCTTGTAGGTACTGTTAGCGCAGGTTATTGTGGCAACGCGAATTCTCGAATCCTTGCCTGGGTGTAAGTTAATAACTCGACCGGTTCTCCACATCAAAGGGGGTAAGTTGTCATCGGCAACTAGTACAAGTTGGCCCCGATGAAATTGGTACCGTTGTCGGGATAGATATTAATAGGTTTGCCCCTTCGAGACATAAAGCGCTTCAAAGCATTCAAAAAAGCCTGAGTGGGCAAGTCGACGCTAATTCTAAATGCACGGCTTTTGTGGCAAAACAGACAAATATAGCTCCGTACCCCTGATATGCCGGTATTTTCTTTGTGTGCCCTCCTTTATCAATAGAGGACCAAAATGATCAACGCAAAAAGAGGCGAACGGTTGAAAAATACTTCGAACAGTAGGCAATTTTCCCATCATTGGTAATTCAAACTTGGGATTTGCCTTGAAACAAGGAATGCATTCACGGATAACTCCCTTGACACTGCTGGTTGCGTTAAGTGGCCAAAATTGGGTGCGAATTGCTGCTAGATTTTTCTGCACGCCACTGTGTAGATTTTTCTCGTGGAAATATTTGATGATAATTTTTGTGACAGGATGATGGTTAGGGAGGACTATAGGGTATTTCTAATCGTATGATAAGGCGGAGTGGCGAAGTCGCCCTCCGACACGCACAACCACATTTTCTAAGAATGGGCTCAAGGATGAAAGTCTGCTTTGCTTGGAGATTGGCTGGCCCTTTAATAAATTTGATTTCACTATGAAAACATGTGGCATGTATCTGTTTGACGATTACAATGAGGGCATTGAATAATTCAAGCGCTGATAAATTCCACACCGTTTTTCCTTCGAGGAGGTGTTGTGCCTGAAGCCGTAAGCAATCACTTTTAGTAAACTATATAGTTGAGTAGAAAACAATGAATTATCTAGAGTTAAAAACATGGTTAGCGTTTTATGTCTAGAATAGAATTGAAACAATATAATTTCTTTCTTTCGTGAATGTCATTTGACACGCAAAAAGACGAATCTTGGTATGACTTAGATGATAAAACTAAGAATTCAGGACCGTTCCACCATACGGTTTTATCCAATTCGCTCAAAGAGCAGCCTCTCGACAACAAATCCGCATTGTTGTCTTGGGACGATACATGTGCCCACTTCCAATCTTTAAAGATTTGAATCTCAGACAATCTATTAGATACAAAAGTCTTCCAACGTGTTAGGGCTACGATCCAGGCACGATTGTGGATTCAGACCAATATAATACTTGTATAGGAGCAATCTTGTCATAAGTAATGCCCCGCGCAATTCAGGTCTGGGAATGGGAACGACCTTAAAAGTGCCACACGAGATGAACAAATTTGAACGTTGCGATTAGACCCTTCGATACTGACCATATAAATTGCAGCTCCATATGCCTTCTCACTGGCATCCGAAAATCCGTGAATTTCCATGCATTTTGGGCTAAGATGATTGGTTGTGAGTCGCGGAATTTTGATCGTATTAAGATGCAAAAGTTGACTCGTAAGTTGGAACCAATCCCTAGCAGTGATATTGTGTATGGGATCACGCCAATCCCATTTTAAGACCCATAATTTTGGCATCATTTTAGTTTGGACGGTGATGGGTCCTACCAATCCAATTGGGTCGAAAACTCGGGCAATGGTCGATATCTTACGTTTGATAGCTGGATAGATTGTGTTCGAACGGATACTAAATCCGAATGTATCGTTCGGAGGATCCCAAGGTTTTAGTGGTGACGAGATTGTCGCTTAATGAGATTGAATCTTGCTGTATGTTCTCGGAAGATTCAGATACCTTACCGGCCGACACAATAGGGAATTCCTTGGCTTCTTCAAGCTGTTTCAGAGTTTTAATCGCTAAATCGGGCGCTGAAGAAGTACCGTGTGTAACTGTCGTCAAATAGACAGAAACTACTTTTTCTGACGGATTCTCGCTCCCAAAAATCCGCTGTAATTGGCAATGCGACTGATGCATAAGAATTCGCCGACACATCTGCTTCAAGTCGGCAACGATCGCAACCTTTGCGCTTGGCCGTACATCAATGACGGCTTCGCGATCCCCCGGCGATAAATTCTGTGAATTGCATCTGTTTATGTTTTGAATGTCCTGCATCGATGTTGGTTCAGATGTTGAGCTGTGGACTGTATTCTTGCGATTATCTACCTCAGCAAGTTTATAAGTGGCTTAAAGAATTTGGCAACGGCGTTTGAGAAATTCAACAAATTGCTTTTGGGTGGGAATTTCATCTTTCGCTAACAATGTTTCCCACGCCTTGGTCGTGACTGAATCTAGTCTCTTGGAGATTGTATGAATCAAGATGTCGTCAGTGTTCTACTGGTCGCTTCATGGCTTCTATCGCTCTTGTATATTTGTTCAGCCTATCTACGATTTGTTGTAATATTTGATATTTTTCCTCATGCATCACTGGAAGCTCGAGTATTGCATCCAGGTGTTTTTGCAATATAAGTCGTTTGTTGTCGTATCTCTCTTTGAGAGCATTCCACGCTTTTTGGTAGTTTGCTTCCGAGATTTCGAGCGATGGGAACACTTCCACTGCGCTTCCCTTGACAGACGCTTTAAGGTAATTGAACTTTTCAATACATGTAATGTTTTGTAAATGAATTAATGAGTTGAACTTATCGTAGAAGTTATACCAGTTATCATGGGATCCAGAGAATGTTGGAAGTTGAATCTTAAGAAGACGTATTCGCTGTTCGGAATAAGATGCTACCTCAGATTGCGGTTGTTATAATTCATCGGTCTGAACCATCAACTCGAAATATTGATTTCCGACCTCCTCTATTACATTATCATCATTCTCCTTACCTTCCGATTCCAATTTGGCTTGTAATTCTTCAAATACGGTGAACAAATATTCGATCTTTGCTCGACGTAGCTTTTGGTTTTTCAAATTATTTTGTATGCGATCGGGCTTGGTATTTATGTTAGATTTGGTGTAGATCCCGTCATATATGTTTCATTAACAAATAGTTTGTTCTATTGTTAAAATTGAATTCTGAGGTCAAATAAGATTTTTTTTGCATTAACAAGGTTACTCCTATAATATATTTTAATAATTTTGAATTTATACTGTTCAAAAATCTCAAATAAAAAATTGATTACTGCTGAGGTTTGGTAACATTTTATTATTAAAAAAAGGTGCTTGCATTTAAATAAAGAAATAAGTTGCTAGAATGCCACCACCTCAAGATTATGGCCACACTCAAAATTTATTCATCCATTTGTATTTAACAAAAAGCTTTAAATGTCTAAATCATATGTCATAGTTAGCTCTGCCATAATTAATGAAGAGCTATAGGGAGGAAATTTTTTTAATCATCATTTTGATATTAAAGGAGATCGATCCATCTTTAAAACTGTGTAGACCTTATTGGCTGTGGTCACATCTCGCGCTGAATGTTCGCTACAATCTATTTCCTAATGACCAATTTTAGGACAGTTGCAACATCGTGTTAATTCATTAACTTTGTCCGAGTGTTTATGATAACTACTTTAATTCCGCCATTTTCAGCGATTTCGCCAGTCGAAGTCATTTAAACCAGTGCTGGGAAAACAATAAGCTAAAAAACTTAGTCTCATATTTTCTTGCAAAACATAAAGAAAGAAAGGGAGCTACAAATAAAAGGCCAGAATAAGAATTAATAAAAGCCCTTACTAAAAAAAAGGGGCAAAAAAAATGTTTTCTTTATAATAATTTCGAAAAACTTCAAATTTTTCTTTGTAATAATGATGGGTGGGTTATTTTTTCTTAAAGCTCCTAGGAATTTTTTTTGAAGAAAAGGGGCTTTTTTTAAACAACTTTTCTTTAGGCAAGAAAAGGGGCTTTTCTTTTATGCCCACGAGTGGGCATTTGGGGGAAAAAACTCAAAAACTTGTTAAAAAAAAGCCCATTCATTTTTTTCCCAGCCCTGACTTAAACCTTGTACGCTTCCTTAAATTATTCGAATTTCTTAATCCGTGAATTACAAAGACATAAATTGCCCCAAGATTTCATTCCTGAGGCTTAAGTGAAATCTTTAACAGCTTGGCCCGGCATTAGTTAATAAGCTCTTTGATTTCCTTGCATTTTTGATACGCCAACTTTAAACATCCTGCCAAAACAATTTATTAAAGAAAATTGTCAGCCATAAACCATTCGTTACTTTGAGTCGCTATTAATGATCAATTAGAGACGGTTCAGGTAATCTTCGAAGAGATTCTGCGCCACCTGAGGGGTGAGTATTGAAAGATTTAAGAATGGATGTAATGAAGAACAACGTTGTTTAAAATTATAAGCCTAAGATTGTCAAAACTCAACTACAATATATCTTAAGGCGCATTGTGAGATGGAAAAAAGTAAATATCCTCAATATAGCGGGCATTTATGGTAAATTTACGCATAAGAGAAGATGAGTGCTTGAGCGGTCAAATCGCCTGACAGAAGGATGTACACAATGGGACAATCCAAGCCACAAAAATAGTAAGTTCTGAGGTCCGTCGACCAAATGAGTCCAGCGGCAATTAAAGCGCTGGTGATGGGGAGAAATTTCCAGGCGATCGAATAAAATATTGTCCACAGTGGAACCCATCTAAGGATGGTGGGGAGTTACTGACAAATTAATGGGCAAAGATTTTTTATGTCGTCATGCGGCTTTAGGGATTCTTGCGATCTTTAAGTTTCTCGGAGCTAATTGATGGAAATTATTTTATTACAAATATATTTCCATTCAAAAATACTTCAACACATATTCGTGTATCACGTATTCAATGCCAATTGTTAACGGGTTTTAAACATTTTTGATGATAGAGCCAATATGAATCAGTCAGTGCTTTATCTAAAACTTTAACGCAAATTATACGGAAGATATTTTGAAAACAGGTAAACGAGGTTGTAAATAATATATAAGACACTTTAATAAATCAAATAAAACATTACTTTTAATTATAACACAAAATCAAATTAAACATATAACATTGATGAATTTTGATCATATAAAGTAAACAATAAAGGCTTAAAAAGTGGAAATATGAAAGATTATTTAATATATTATTCATATTAATTAATATGTAATAATTTTTTTTATATTTTTACATTTTAAGGGTTAATTTAAATTCTGAGTGAGCCAAGTTTTTAGCCAAAAGTTAAATATATACCTTTTTATATACAAGTCCATAATATTTAAAATAGACCCCAAATCAATATAAATGAGACATCTAAACCTTGTAACATTATTGTTTGATCAATTTACTTTAAATAGTAGCTTTAAGCATAGCAGTGTGTACACAATATGATGCCAATAAACAAAACTGGATATATCCTTTTACTTATGTTGGCAATCTAATATTCTATTTTAATGTATTGTATAGAGTTTTTAGAAATAAAAATTTTAACCACTTTATGCTTAAATTTATTACATTAAAAAATGAATAAAAATTAAGTTTTATTTTTCAACATGTTATAAATTTTATCACGATTCATAATTGCACAATATATAGATGAGAGGCCTAATCCATAAACACTTCCTTTGATGATTTTTGGTGTTCCAGCTATATAAAATATTAATATGATACATAACATATATCTTAAGGGTACAATTTTTGGCTGTAATAGCGATTCTATCTACCTTACTAAATGTTTTAGTTTAAATTTTTTCGTTTGTGTATCAAACATGTTGATAAGTACATGTCAAAAGCTTAACAAGCCAATGGCATTAATTACAGGCTAATAACCTAAGACTAAAAGAGCTAAAATAAAGATTTTCATATGACAGTCATTATCATATAAAACCTTTTAATTATTTATAGGTTTCTAAGCAAGGTTGTTGTATAACTTAAAAAATTATAAAAATATATAAAACATAGAGAGGCAACAAATGAAAAAGACTACAATATATAAATCAATAATTTAAATAACTTTATATTTTCACCACTGCTACTATTTTCTTTTGGTGATTATTACTTTAGCTATAAAAATTCAGTATTATTAATCATATTATAAACAGAAAAAAAATCTACCTATCTAGCATATTGGTAATTTTAATTATTTATATAAAATCAATTAAAAAATTACTATAACTTAACAATATATGAAATATATTTTTAATAGTATAAACTTTGTTAGATCTGCCAAACATACAAAATCATAAAATTAAATAAAACCAGTAGATTTAAATAGAGCTCCAGTTAAGGTTGCCGATGTAATAGTATTAATTTCATCATCTTTACCTCTTGCCCAGGATAATAACACACCAAAACTGCTATACATTAAAGCTAAAAAATCAAAACATTATTAAATTTGCCTAATACACCCAATACATTGGCAGTGCTAGCTCCTTGTCTTGTAACAAAGTTCAGCAACCTAAAATAAGGAGGTATATTTAATTACTGTGTTCTTTTAACTGGCCCAGAAAGTCCTGTGAGTCTAGTTTCTTTTAAACCAGTATACATACCATTCATAGCCCCAAAAGCACAGCCTAAATTATAATATATTTATTATGTCTACCCGCAATAACTGAGGTTCCGATCTGTGAAAAGGCTAATTCAAACCTCCCTCTTTGTTTATTTGCTCCTTCGGGTAATATAAATTCAGGTTCATTCTTAAATTATATTTAATTTTATTTTACTTTGTACAGAAGGGCAGGATCAAAGTTTAAATATGGGGATATGTGTTGAGCGGCTAAATTATAGGCTACAATAAATTACTTGTGCGTGCAGAGTTTTTGTCGTAATCCATCAAAATTAAAAAAAATTAAAAAAAATAAATAATTTTTGGATTTTGATAAAAAAATTGTCACATTGTATTCTAATATGTCTTTATCTCAATCAGAAGTTACCTCGTTGCTCAAGTTTTAAACTATATTGTAAAAATTTAGTTTGCTTGCCGAAGATTATGTGGAAAATCATTCTTTTGAAAATTTAGCCATATCATTTAATCATTATTTTCAAAAAGTGGATTATTTTAAAATTGGATCTATGCTTGTAGAAACCATTTTATTTATAAAAACATTTAAATTATTGTTTTATTTTATATAATTTCCCAAAGGTACTTTTGCTACAGCAACATGATTTAATACCACTTCAAAGCCAAAGATTGGTTTGCATATATCTATTATATGAGATGTATAAAAATAATTCTTTAGACCAGAATCCTTTTGCAACCGTTTTTTATATGCTGCTAGTAATTTTTCTCTTTTATTTATTTAGACTATGGATGACCTAAAAAACAAAAATGGTATGAACAAAGATTTTAGTGGTTCATTGGCAAAAATAAATACTTCGGAGAAATATTTTTTAGCCTCTATTTTAATGGGGAATATGGATGTTTGCCTTTAAAATTTTATTATGTATTTATATGAATGCATATATTAAATATCTTTATAGTTATTGAAAAAGACCCCAAATCAAATAATTTTTAGTAATTCAATAACAACACAAGTATTTATAATATCTTAATTAATAATAATGATAATGATCAAATTAAATAATATGTATAATATAATTCACCTAGCCTGACATGTCAGATTTGCTTAAAGTACTATCACTCAAGCACGGCAACCTTCCTATTACAGCAAAATCAGGAATATCATGTGTAATTGCAGACCCTGATTATAGATCTAGGTAGTTATCAATTTATTAAGATTTTTTTGCCTAACATAATTCTTAAATCAGCTGTATTTTAATAACAATAAAGTAAACTTGTTTTGTGACTTTTGTCTATCCTTATTTACTAAGATCTAGTTTTTAACAAGGTTTTATTTTTGTGTGATCTAAGTTTTCTTAACTTACATTTAAAATTACTTTATTAAATTCTTCAAAACGTTTAGAAAGGCAATTAATTGTGTGTAAATAAAATATATTAATAATAACTACAAACTTTTTTAATTAACTACCTAATGCACAAATTGATTTTTTTTTATTGTTCAATTTTATATATTTTTTAACATTAATAAGCTTTTTAAATGTTATAGCCTTTGTTTTTACATCATAATCTGTAAATTGCAAAGGTGCTCAAATGACATTTTTTACTGGCTTTTGAATTGGCCAAAAAGAATTGGAAATAATTATATTAATTAAAATCATTAATTTTATCACATTTCTATATTGTTTAATTATTTTTGGCAAAGTTTAAAAAATTAAAATTTCTCTATGATATAACAGATTTTTGGCATTTTAAATAAAATTAGTCCTACTTTAATTAAGGAAAATAACTACCTCTTTTACATTTAAATACAAACAAGCATCTAATTTATGTAAATATCAAGATAAGCAACTGAGCTCAAGTCAGGATTTTAATATAATGTAGAAAAGGAGCTAAGTGGTTGATTTGATTTTGTTTTAGGGGCTACTCATATTTTTTACTTTTTTTAATTGAAAACAATAAGCTAGTAAATTTAATTAATATATATTTTTAATTTGTTTAAATAAAATGCATGCGTGTAGGTAATCATGTACAATCGTCAATTTTATGAAAACATAAAAGAATTTTACCCCATGATGGCCTTATCTCATATACATATTTCGTTTTTCTTAGTTTCTTCCGGCCTTGGCTCCTTACATCCGTCCATATCGAAAAAATGGCCTTTTTTGACGAAATTGACAGATTGAGAATACCCTAAAACGAAAAAATTAAGAATCTTTTTTTTCTTATAAAATTCCTTGTAACTTATATTTATCATCTCAAATAAGGAGAAATTAAATTTTTTAGTACATCAAGCTCTTACATCACCATATATATAATACGAAATATTTCGCGTCCAAACTTAAATACGACACAATAAATTATCGGTTTTTAAAAAAAGTTTTATTTGAAGTTCGAATTTAACAGTTTAGCTGTTGTAAATATGCAAAAAAAAATTTCAATTTATTTTTGTTCAATCTTTTTTGTTTTTTGGCATTTTTTCTAAAATTTTCAAAGTTTATAGCTGACTAACTAAGTTTGATTAGAAAAAACGGTAAACGGATTTGAAAATCCTTAAGATGGCAGGTTTGTCTGTAGTTAACTCATAACTTTCAAAAATTTGTTGACCTTTGTAATTTAAACATAAGGCATAGCCTTACCTGCAATTTAAAATACATTTAAATGTCCATTTTTAAAAATTAATTCTACTTTCTAAAGATTTAGTAGCAAGAATTTAGGATTCCAATTATTTAATTATGTCCATTTATGACATTTAGTTAGATTATTCATTAACCATATACTGAAAAATACTACCCAGATAATGTCAAAAGGTGACCATTATTAAATCTACTTAAGGCCACATTATAACCAAAAATAAGGGCAATATTAAACATTATCTTAATTTTTCCTTTTTTATAATTTTCTTTGAAACCTAGTCTTGATATGTATATCAAATATTGTAGTAAAAATATCTGGTGGCATCCTCCTACATATGGAAGACCCACCTTTTAAAAAACTCCTCAAAACATGGCCGAGCGGGAGTTAAATTTTTGGGTAAAAGGCTTCTTGCCCCTAGCCTTCCCAAAACTCTTTATGGAGTTATAACTATCCCTACCTAAGAAAAATAGATGGTTGTGGGATGGCTCGGCCCGTTGCGCCACGAGTTAGGAAGAAGGCGGGGCCAGGCCAATTATTTGCTTCACTCTTAGTTTATTTAACTATTGTTATATGTTAAGTTTATTATCACACGATAAAAGTTATATTACACAGGTCAACAATTTTTTGAGAGTTATGAGTTAACTACAGAGATCAAACATGCCATCTTAGGGAATATCAAATCCGTTTACCGTTTTACCTAATCAAACTTAGTTAGTCAGTTATAAACATTAAAAATTTTAGAAAAAAAGGTCAAAAAACAAAATCAAAAACAAAAATTAATTTAAATTTTATTTTTGCATATTCACATTAGTTAAACTGTTAAATTAAATCTTCAAAGAATATTTTCATTAAACCGATAATATATCGTGTCGTATTTGAGTTTGGACGCGAAATATTTTGTATTATATAAATGCCGATGTAAGAGCTTGATATACTAATAAAATTTATTTTTAATTATTTGTGATTAAAAATTTAATTTACAAGAAGTTTTGCATGCAAAAATGATTTTTAAATGTCTTTTTAGGGTATATTTAGGTCTGTCAATTTGGTCAAAAAGGCCATATTTCGTTATAGACGGATCTAAGGAGCCAAAGACGGAAGATTCTAAGGAAAAGGAAAATTATATATGAGATTAGGCCATAATGGGGATGCATTCTTATATGTTTTAATAAAATTCACGTTTCTGACATTGATATTTGTGGACCTGTGTTATTTCTTTGTTTATTGACAATTTTAAAAATTTATAGCTTGTAATTTAAAGTTATGGCCGTTCTAAATTCTGACTGGGCAGGAATATCACGGCCCTGTGGAAACTCAAATTGAAATTAATTGTGACTTTATATGAGATAATGAAATATTTTTTTACTTCGATAAAATCTACATTAGAACACGATTTTTCACCTCCAAAAAAATTTATATTAAGGTTGAGAATAGTTATATATATGAAATTTTTTTTTAGATTTTAATTTTTGAATCTCAAAGGTTTTTTAACATTCTTATATGAATTATCAATGTCTGTATCTGGCTTGCTAAATTTGTCTAGAAAAAATAATAAACCAATTTTAAAATCTACTTAAATTAGCTTATATATCCAAAAATTTGTCGAACTGTGTTATATATCTTGTAATCAATTTTTTGTCGTTTTTCGTTATTGAGCTGCCATTATCACCTTTTGAAAAGACAAAGTAGCATTAACCCTTATTTATGATGCGATTTAAAATTTTTTTTGAAAAAATGCGTCAAACGTTATGAATTTTGTTTGAGTTTTTTATTTTAATCTTAAAAAAGAAACAATCAATCTGTCATTAGAATTCATATGAGCTCAACTAAATATTACTCAGGTGTACACATTAAATGAGAATGTAGGTAGATTAATCAATTAAAAAAATTTTAAAGCAAAGTTGGAAAATTTCCAAAATTTACGATGGGTTCTGCACAAAAAAACTTTAACCAGATTTGAATAAAAGACACAAAATTTTTCGAATTTCAATATGTGTGGTTTTTTACTATTAACTCCTTTATATTCACCATAAATTTTTGTAAGGGCACGTGCAAAGTGAGTTTTTATTTTCGTAAAATTTTAAAAATTCTAAAAATTTTAAAAGTTTTATTTTTTTCAAAAATTTTTTGAAAATATTATATTTTAGAAAAAACATTTTATGTATATATACCAAATTTGGCAACTTTATAAAAATTTGCGTTTTATTACAAAATAAAATTTTCCAAAATTTCAAAAATTTTTCAAAAATAAAAACTCACTTTGCACGTGCCTTAAAGTGTATAATTGACCTATCATATTTTTTTACAGCATTTGTCTGGACTCAGCTATTATGGCATCCCCATCGATACCGCCCGTCCTACTATTTTCCCAACCATTTTCGTCAAATGCAAATAACAATGGATCTGTCGGCGGTGGCTTAAGCCATCTTTCCATGGCAAACAACCCACTTTCACCTTTATTAAATGCACCGGCTTCTACTTCTTGCAGTTGTGGCACTTGCTCAGCTTGTCTCCTCAAATCGACTAATGGTTTTATTGCGTTATTTTCTATTTCATTTATTTCAAAAAAAAACACATGATTTGTTTATTTTATTAAATTAATGCTTGTTGAACCATACTCTATTGTTTTAAATATTAATTATGATAATTCTTGTATAAACAACAATTTTATTAAATCATACAAATCCAAAGTGACTAATGTCGTAATACTCAGAACTTAAAATCTTATTTCTGCCTTTATTTATTTAGACTACACAAATTATTAAATATCAATATATTTATTTGTAAGTATAAATTCTTCAATTCATATATTTGAAACATAAAAATATCATAATATAATAATCAGCTTTTCGGCTTTTCTCTCTCATTCCTCCCTTCTTTATTTTGTGCCCTAATTACGTAAAAATATACATATGAATATATGACACCTCCCCTGCTTTGATACTAATTTTTTTTTGCTGGCTGTCCACCTATAATTAACAATTAACAATAATATATACATATTATATATATGTATTTTCTTACTCGTGGTGCACCGCCTTCATCCATGCGGGAATCTAGGAGCAGTTCTTCTTCTTGCAGTTCAACCCGACGGATCGCCTCTTCCAGCGTCCGCGTTTCTTTACTGGCCACGCGAAAATCTGCCTGTAATTTAAGCGTTTCCTCCCTGGCCAGTAATCGTGCTCTTAATTCCGCCTGCTCCCGCCTAATAATTTGTAGTGATTCCTCCAATCTCGTAATATCCGGATTCGGAGTCACCACTTGGTCCAAGGGACCAGTCGTACCATTCCCGCTGGCATTAGCATCAGCAAATGAAGACGTCATATTTCTCCTATGAGGAGTTCTGTTGTGGAGCAAATCAAATTTCCTTCTTACATGGGGAATTCGAATAGTCTCCAGCTGGAATCGCCGAATGATATCGGGATGTGGAGCTTTTTTAACGATGATAACATTCTGATGCCCGTTTAAATATTGACGACTTATAATAGAATAGAGCGTCATTACAAAAAAAAGTTGCAATTCAAAAAAAAAATTATTTTTTTTTAACCAACAACAAACTGAAATTTTATTTCTAGTTTCTTATTCTTTTAAAGAATTTGTTACAAAATTAGACCATGAATCCATTACGAACAACCTATAAATTACTAATTTCTAGTTTCTTATTACTTGAGAGAATTGTTACAAAATTAGACCAGGAATCCATGACGAACAAACTATAAATTACTTTTTAACTTTGTTCAACAAAAATTTGCTTTTTCTACTAAAATAGGTTAATTGAGAGGAAAAGTCCGGTATTCAGTGTTACATGCTTTCCGACTATATAGTCACGGCACTTTGATAGGGAAAAAGATATAGCTAAGGCCTCTTTTTCTATCACAGAAAAAGCCTTCTCATGAGATTTTAATTTCCTAGAAAAATATATAACGGGCTGTGGCCTTCTACTACTTGTAGTAAACATCCGCCGATGCCTTTTAGTGAAGCATCCGCTACATTTATCGTTTGTCGTTCTCTTATAAAGCAAGTTAAAACGGGATTTTTTAACATAATTTCTTTTAATTTTGTAAATGCTAGAAAATGTTCTTTTGTCCATATAAATAACGATTTTTCTTTTGTCAACTCATATAGACAAGCAGTAATTTCCGCACACTTAGGTATAAATTTACGGTAATAAGAAATTACACCAAGGAAGGACTTTATTTCTTTGGCGTTAGAGGGCGCATCAAGCTCTAAAAAAGCTTTAGTTCGTCCTTCAATAGGCCTTATACAACCTTCTTTTAAATGATAACCTAAATAATTGAGTTCACGGACATTAAAGAGACTTTTGTTGGCTTTTTCCAGCCTCCTTTATTCTTTCTAATGCTTTATCTAACTGTTCTAAATGTTCCTGCTCCGTTTTAGACGCTACAAGCACATCATCTAAATAATAATAGGTATTACTTAAATGTCCGAACAAATTTGACATCGTTTTTTGAAAAATCTGAGCAGATATGCTCAAACCAAAAGGTAATCGCTGAAAAGCGTACAAACCTTTTTGAGTATTAATCACTAATTTCTTGCTAGCTTCGGGCGTCATTTTGATTTGCCAGTAAGCATTTGAGAAATCCAGTTTTGGAAAGATTAAGCTATTATGTCATCAATTCGTGGCAAAGGAAAATCAATATTTTTAAGACTGGGATTTAGAGTGATTCTAAAATCTGCACATAGTCTTAATTTGCCGTCTGATTTAGGGACTGGGACTAATGGCGTGGCCCATTCTGATGCATATAGCACTGGCACCGTAACGCCTAATCTTTCCCAATTGTCCAATTCTAAATCTACGTCTTCTCGCCATTCATAAGGCACTCGACGCGATTTGCAAAATTTTGGATTGTAATTATCCTTTAACTTTATGTCGACCTCGATACCTTTTAAGCATCCTGTGACTCCAAATCCGGATATTACGAGATTGGAGGAATCACCGCAAATTATTCGACGGGAGCAGGCGGATTTAAGGGCCCGATTACTGGTTAGGGAGGAAACGCCTAAATTACAAGAAGAGATTCGCGTGGCCAGTAAAGAAACGCGGACGTTGGAAGAGGCGATCCCTCAGGTTGAACTGCAAAAAGAAGAGCATTTTAAATATTTCATATCAAAAAATAAATAAAATCTTTAACTTATAACCTTATCTTCGAATGGTACAATGGGAATTTTTCGAATCCGCTGTAGAATAGGTCGCCTCGCAGCGCCAAAAAGTATGTCGTAATACACAGAACTTAAAATCTTATTTCTGCCTTTATTTATTTAGACTACACAAATTATTAAATATCAAAATATTTATTTGTAAGCATAAATTCTTCAATTCATATATTTAAAACATAAAAATATCATAATATAATAATCAGATTTTCGGCTTTTCTCTCTCATTCCTTCCTTCTTTATTTTGTGCCCTAATTACGTAAAAATATAAAAATATACATATGAATATATGACAACTAACTTGTTTATTATTATATCTTAACTATTCTAAAGAATCTTTACTAATATACTTTAAAGTTTCATTAGTATTAGCTATTTTGATTTGTTGGCTAGGTTTAGTTTAATTTACGATAAATGGCAAAAAAATTATGTTTTTTGGGTAAAGTCTTTAAATTAAAATTCAAAAATATTTCTTTTCTAATGTTTCGGAGGTGATCAAGATAGTTTTAGTAATTACTTAAATAATAAAAAATGAGTTACTTTATACCTACCCCTTATCTAAGGTTCTTCCAATAGCCCCTCAGCTAACGCCTTGTCATCCATGATAAACGCCAGTTCGGGCCTAACCACGACGAATAAAATGATTAAAAACACGATTGAGAAGCTCCTTGCCGGCCCTCTAACCCTTACCGATCACGTTTTAACACCCGAATTCTTACGACTTGCTCCACCCCTACATCCCCAACAAATATTCCATTTGTATGTTGATGAGAATACACTTGAACCTATAACATACACGCGTGCATTGAAGGTGTTTTTTTTAACATTTACTTTATTTAACTATATAATTAGTTTTTTTTAAGTAAGGTCCCCAGTTCGATCCTGGGTGAGAACACCAATAATTAGTTTTTTAAGTATAAAGTTGCTTAGGTTTTTTTTAACTAGAATTTATCCACTATATATTGATACAGAGGATACATATCTATAAAATCAACTGTTTTTCTTTTTTTCTAGGAATGAAAACGTTGTTTATATTGTTCCCAGCCCGGCCTAAGTTGAACAATTTGTCGGGCGGTGGCCAGAATATAACGGCCCGACTATAGTTAATATCCTATGTAGCACAAAAAACACAGTCGTTTATATTTTTGCTAACATTTTTTTCATTTTTTAAATCATCAATTAAACACGTCTCATTAAATTGATGACTATTAAAAAAAATGGTCAAATTAGGCAAAATTGACTGTTTTTGTGACAACTATGATTGCTTAAGAGAAAAAATTAAAGAATTTATTTTCATATTGAAATCAATTGTAATTTCTACTTTTAATTTCAAAGTAAAATAAAATTTTTAGATATAACAAACTTTTATAGCAGCATTTACAAAATATTTTGCACCCCAATCCAAACATGACACAATTATTTTAAGTTGGATATACAAATATTTTTTTTTAATTTTAATTCAGTTTAGCTGTGTATTCATATTAACTTTCAACATTATATGAATCTTTTTTATATTAAATTTTTTTTAATGTTTTATAGCTGGTGCTTACAAAGTTTGACTAAAAACACGATAAACGGATTACTTTGTTAAATTACAAGTCTGGTCTCTAAAGTTAGCCTAAATACAAGAATAAATATTGTTTAATATGTATTTTAATCTTATTATTAATATTAAAAATATTTTTTTTACAATCATAATTTAGGAATCGGCAATTAAAGAAGGGATGGGAGATAAGGATAAAGAAAAATCCGCCTCAATTATAACAGTCAATTTTGGGGCTGATGATTCTCATTTGCAACAACAAAATAATCACGTGGCAGTTTCTTCAGATGACGATTATGCATTAGGTATTGGAGCGAGCGAGCTTATTTGGCTCAACCCACCTTACCCTCTTTTTAATCCAATGAGTTCGACATTTTATGATCCTGATTTGGAAGATCAAGGACGTAACCAATTAAGCCCAAAGTCTGGTATGTAATGTTATATTTATTTGAATACTGTTAACATGTTTTTAGTTATAAGTAAATGGCTTAATGTTTTAGTTAAATATATATATTTAAATTTAAATATTTTATTTGAATTAACTTTCTGAATTTAAAAAAATAATTTTGACATAAATATTTTGATTATTGAATTAAATGCCACAACAGGTCAGTGAGATACATAAACCTGGTTTATAAGACAACTGTTTTACCAGCATCCAATTGTCTTTTATTACGTAAATTTATATCTAAATTATGATTATGGAATTTTCAAGAGCAACCAATATTTATAATTCTAAAAATTAATTTAATAGACTCAATGAACCACAGCCCCACTTTCCGTTTTTTTGTAATTTCAAATCACCGCTACGTTTTACTCTGTTCAACTTACCATTCACTTGTCCCCTATATTTTTTGACCATTATTTTTGGAGGAAAAAATTAAAATTTTCAAAAATTTATTTATGTCAAGATTAATTTTATGTTCCTATAACCTTAAGAATTGGACCAAACTATTGGTTTATCTTATAATTAATAATTATTAAATTTTTTTAAATTTTTTTTTTATTATAGCCCTTTACATTTCGTTTACTCTCAAAAATGTAGGTGTGTCTAAATATATTATTTAGAATTATTGAATGTCCATTTATTTTATTAGACGGTCGCGAAAATTATTATTTTAACATCGATGTGGATGTCAATAGCGAAACTTTATCCAAACTTTCTTTGTACCCTGGCTCGCCTCCCGCCACTTCGACCAATCCCACATACGGCACCTTGAGCTCCCCACTTTCACCTGCAACTAACACTGGTCATTCTTCAAACAAAGGATATTTTGGATCATCCGGTACAACTACGGGTGATTATTCAGGTTTGTCTTTGTTGCTCGTGTATAAATTTAGAGGTTTATAAAACTTAAGAAATAAAAACCTATCTGCCTGTTTTCAAACTTATTATAAGCAAAATTTCTAAAATTATTCAAAATGCGTTGCAATAATAAGAGCCACGTTTTCTTACGGCTATGAAACTCGTAAATAAAAAAAATATTTACTTTACACTCAAATTATATGTATTATTTTATCTAAATAAGTTAGGCAACTTACAAAACCTAATATTAGAAAAATATATTTACATTTGAGCAGATTTTATTTAAACCTGACTCATTTAAATTTAAACACGACCTTTTTTTTATAATTTTTGTTCTTCAGCAGTGTTTTTCAAGCTTTCAAAAATGTCTTTTTGGCATTCTTGCTATTTTTTAGGCAGCTTTAATATACCAGGAACATGTTGCAAAAAAAAGATTGGAGAATTACTAATACTATTTAAGTGATACAACAAAATTTGAGTGAATAAAATTTGTAGACATGTCTATTAGGTGTGAGGCCTCTGTGTTACCATTTTTGCGTTTTAATCAAGGTCAACAAATTGAGAGGTATGAGCTAACTTCAGAGACCGGTACCTGCTATCTCATTGATTAAAATCCGTTTACCGTTTTTTTTAATTAAACCTTGTAAGGCAGCTATAAACATTGAAACACCTTCTGTCTAAAAAGCAGGAGTTGCAAGTTTTAATCCGTGCTCAGGAAGTTTTTTCTTCGGAAAATTGAGTATGCATAAATAGCCACTTTGTAGCTTCTGAGTGGCCTTTTCGATTTTACTTTAGTAAAAAAGTAGAGTCCTAAGCTAAAAACAGGTCGCCGGCGTGGCATACTAACCCGTCGGCAATATTCATTGCTTTCCTCGGGTTAAAAGAGTCTTAATACCTAAGATTATGGCGCCCCTAAATGGGGAAAGTAGTGTTATTAAAACCTGAAAACCATTGATTTCTTGTGATTTAAGGTTAACCCTTGTAAGAAGCTATAAACATTGAAAAATGTATAAAAAAATAGATTCAAAAATAAAAATATGTGGTAAAAAGTTTTTTATAAATTCACAACAGCTAAATTTAAATTTTAAATTATATTTTTATTTTGCAAATCGATATATCGTAAACTATATAGGTTGGGCTCCTCAATATTTTGTATAGGGTTTTGGAAATGGTGGGGGGAAAAAAAAAAATTTTTTTTAGTAAATTAGCCGAGTTTGAAATGGAAAAAAAAAATTTATATAAAAAATATATTTTAGATTATCTTAATATTTTAAGTGTCTAAGTTTGGTGATCTAATCATTGATTGTCTTGTGTAGTAAGTTTAACTCTTGTAAACTTTCAACATAACCTTTTTGCTATTATTAAAATCGGATTTAATAAATATCATATTATATATTATAAAAAAATAAATTAAATTATTTATATTGAGCTACTCAATAATCTAATATTTTGATAAAAAATATAGCATTTACAGAAGAAAATTAACAGATTATTTAAAATGTATTAAAAAATACTTGCCATTTGAAATTGTTTTTCTTTAAAATTATATCACGTTTTATTGAAGATTTTTGAGTTTTTTTTGATTATTAATAAATGTTTTTCAATTTAAGATAGCATAATAGTATTATTCAAATTGTATAACATATTTTTCATCACTTTCCTCACAAATTACTTTTTTACTTTTTACTACTAGATTTTTTTGGAGGCAATAACGCTGCGCTTGGCGCATCCTCCCGAAAGGTTAGCGGCTCTGTTTCGAGTAGTGGGCCTGTGTCAGGTGGGAATGCCATATCCGGGACTACCACAAGCACCATACCCCCTCCCTGGGCGTTCCCGGCCTTCTTTAAGATCGAATGGGACACCTCGATGCTTCAAGACACCAACCTTACTCCCCCCATTACCGCATCCGAACCTCAAGTGCCTACCCTCTCTGCCATACTTAAGAGGCAGCCTAAGGGTATCCCTAAGCAAGGGAGTAATCTGCAGACAAATAACAATAACAACGTAAATAATCCAGGTGGGTTTTGTTTTTATTTTTTCTTTACAAAGTATCTAATTATTGTTTGTCATTTTTATTTGTTATGTTAACATAAGGAATATTTTTAAATTAAATTACAATTACATGTATTTTTATCTATACAATTTATTATTCTTTTAAGTATATTGATCCTTTTTTTTCAATACACTTATAGCAGGCGTCCTATAAACTACATATTTAACTATATTTTGGGCATTTTAACAATTTTATCAATATTCTAACTATTTTAACCATATTAGACAATTCCCTTCAATACAATAATTACAATCAAAGTAACCTAAACAGTTTTACGCCCGTCTCTTCTTTGTCTGAAAATACAGCGTTGATAACGGAACTTAAAGGTATCATAGGCAAGGCCATGAGAACACCCCTAAGTCCTACGCAGCAGCAACAATTTATAGCACAGATTGAAAAAGCTGATGATGTGCATAAATCACTCGTGCACCAGCTCGGACTTAACCCCTCTAAAGTTTTTTTTTGATTAATTTTTAGATTATAATATATACAAATAGCCAACAATTACTGTAATTATGTGTAAACATACATACATTGTACCTCATCCATAATTTTTAAGATATTTTTATCCTCATTGTCTCTTTTTTTTATTAAATGGGAAAATTTAAGCCATTTAAACATTTTTAAATTTATTAATCTAAATATTTTTCATTTGAGTCTTATTTGATGCTAGCCACTATTTTTATGGCCAGATATTTTTTTGGGTCTTATCTTCTTTTGGCATATTATTGTTAGTGTTAGCGATGATAAGTTCCGATATGTTAGATTCGATGGTATGTTTTAATTTTCATTGATAAATTTATGTCTAATCTATTTTCATATAGCTGCCAGAATTAGTTGAAAACAATCCCTTTATTGCTATTGAATTGCTTCTACGATTAGCTCAAACCATACAAATTACAGAGTATATTTCTTTATTGTTGACGTTAGTTTGTATCCTTTGAAATTTTTTAAATTAATTTATATATTATTGTATAGTTATCTATCAACGTTAGTCAATATGGAAATGTCACTGCACTCAATGGAAGTTGTTAATCGTTTAACCATGGTATATTATCAAAGTTTATAAATTTATTTTGGATATTAAATCATATTTTATTTGTAAGAAAAACTTTTAAAATATTATAAAATGTTTTATAATTCAATATTTATCCAAGGCGATTGATTTTCCTATCGATTTCATTCACCAATACATAACGAATTGCATTTCAACGTGCGAAAATATTAAGGACAAATGCATGCAAAATCGTCTTGTACGCCTAGTCTGTGTTTTCTTGCAATCCCTTATACGAAATAAGATTGTAAATGTTCAAGTAATTTTTTAATCATTTTAAAAATTACAAGATGAATTTTCGTAATGTTTTTAACTTTAAAACTTTTCTCAGGTGACAGATTTATCATTTTCCTATCTTTTAAGTTAAAATATTTTTTGTTTTTTTTAATATTATAAATTTATATGTGTACTTTTTTATTAGGATCTGTTTATTGAAGTTCAAGCCTTTTGCATTGAATTTAGTCGAATCCGAGAAGCGGCAGGGTTGTTTAGATTGCTCAGAAATCTTGAAAATAACCCAAATGCCATCTCAAGCTTTCAAATGCAAAACAGTTCAACTAACAATGAAGGCGGCTCTTTCTTGCATCACGCAAATCATTTGCAACAGGGCAGTAGTGGGAGTAATACCAAAATTAATGATGATCATTTTACAACGGACCAACAATTTTCACTTTGATTTATTTTTATATTAAGTGTAGTATTTAAATGTTAATTATTTTTTAGTTTCATATTTTATATGTCTTTAAACTTTAAGGGTTGAAACTAGATTTTTCATAGCCTCGCGTGTGAATTTGCAATATTATTTGAAAATATTTGTCTACGACTCTTAAAATTTGTTTAGAATTGATAGTTTCTAATGCTTTAATCTCATAAATTATTTTTCCTTTTTGCTTGGTCCAAAATAATTTCTACCATATATTGTTAACATAATTTATATGCATTTAAACTATATTTTATATTAATATGTAAACATCTAATTAAAACGTGATATATAAGAGCTACAATTTTGATAAATCGTTATGAAACTATAATATTTTCTATGTTTTTTAATTTTTTCTTATTTGAGTGTTTTGTGGCTTTTTCATTTTAAAAGTTTTGCTTTGTATTAGCTTTCTGTTATATTATTTCACATGGTGCATTTATAGATTTATTATTAAAAATTTATAATAAAATATTTATATAGCATCATCACTTATAAACAAACCCGATCTATTCCAATGCACCAGACAAAAATATGACATAACATATTTATTGCTTAAATATAAAATAAGAAATATCACAATTAGGCTACTATTAACAAAAATTAAAAAATATAACATATCTGTATATGAATGCTAAAATATATAAAATGTGAAATAAATTAAGGTAAAAAAAATCAATACATTGAATAAAATATAACTATTAGTCTTTTGTATGTATGTATTATTTTATTCGTTTTACTCTTTATACTACTTTATGCCCTTTCAAAATACATTAGCCGCTTTAGAATTATCTCTAGTTGATTTTAAAATTAATCAGAGATGTATCTAATGTATTTTTAGTAAATATTTGTAATTAATATTGTTTTAACAAAATTTTAAACTTATATGCAATTTGTACTTCAAATTAAAAAAAGCTGTTCAACTGGAATCCAAAATTAATTATTGTCTTAATTAAGTCTGGCCAGCTAACAATTTATTGAAGATAAGCTTGATAAATTTTGAAGATCAAAAATAAATTACGAGAATACAAAAAACGGTAAATAGATTTGAAATAGGGCACGAAGATATTTAACTTCAAGTCATCTTTATCCATATTATAGAGCAAACAATGTGTAAAAAAAGGAGGATTTTAGTTGAAATATTAAAGAATATTTTTTAATATCTACTTAAACGCTTATCAATCACTCCAGGAGTCGATATATATTAAATTAATCAAATTTTTTCACGGTTTAAAATTTTTTTAGGCTTAGTTACCTATATCTATATTAACCAGTTTTATATATATGTTGTCAATTTCATAAAAATTGATAAAGAAATTTTTTTCTTTAATTTTCAGAATTCATAACTATTTTTTCCAATTTCTAATTAAGCAAAAATAAAATTCGTTTTCTTTCTAATTTTAGTCCAATGTTTTTTTGAGTAGCTATTTTGGGATAAAACAAAAAATGATAAAAATTAATAAATTACCAAATTACTGCATTTGTTTTTAATTTATAAATTAATTCCTTTAAGTTTAAACAATTAATTTCATTTGTTAAGCTCGATTTATGCGGCTATGAAATGGTTTTTAATACAATGTGAAATGCTGGTATTCGGCAACATACGCCGTTGGTTCGATCCATTTAGGATATTCGGCTATAAAGTTTTCAAGTTGCCGGCTTGTCCTCTGCTTGCCAACCATATGATGTAAGGAAAAAGCAATGTCAAGAATTTCGCTATTTGTGGTTGAATTATGAAGAGTTATCGTGTTTATCTTAAAAATAAAAATTATATTTTGCCGCTATAAATATTTTAAGGTGAAATATTACACTCAACTTATAATAAAATTAAAACAACACTCTAAATTAATTAAAATGTTACAATTAAATACAATCGTGATATTTACCGTCTTATTAGACCTTACATTAAAAATAAGTAGGTTCGAGTTCTACTAAATACCAAATTCAGTATTTGAGTCATAAACAAAGTGTTACTAAAGCATTCTAGCAAAAAATTGAAAAACATGTATTAAAATATAAGAATATATTTAATTACAATATATGTTCAAATATTTAAGACATTTAACCTACAAATAAAGAAGTTAATTAAATTACATTTTCTAATTTTTTCGAAAAATTTTTTTAACATACAAATCAAATAAACTATATTTAAGTGGTTATATTGCAATTCGGTGGTACTACCGACCTAAAAACAAAGTTAACCTACTAATTAGTATGGAGTGTTAGGTTCTAGCACCAAATAATTTTAAACTGAAATGGCTATATGCACAAAGTTTACAAATAATATTGTCTATATATCTAAATTTCAATATATGTTTTGTCCAAAAAGTATTAAAATAAAGTTACTTATTTAAAATAAAAATGTAATTATGTTTAATCAAACTTTTTGTAGGTTTAGGTCAAACTCAAAACCAATCGTGTTTGGCTGATCTAATTTAGGTTTACCATTCACATGTACTACAAAAAACATTTCACGATTGTTTCGAAATTGTTCATCTAGAGCCTGGGGTTGAGAATCAAAGGACCAATGGGTTAGATCAAAGCCGGTATAAGGGGAAATTGCTATAGATACTTTGAAGAAACCTGTGAAATAGGACAATCATATATTGTTTAGCTCAATGTAATGTGAATTGGAATAAAAAAAATTTAAAATGATATTATAAATCTTTAATAAACCACATTAAAATGAAATTAATCCCCCTATTACTGA
Source organism: Acutogordius australiensis (assembly GCA_030555515.1). Taxonomy (NCBI): domain Eukaryota; kingdom Metazoa; phylum Nematomorpha; class Gordioida; order Gordea; family Gordiidae; genus Acutogordius; species Acutogordius australiensis. The sequence goes on along the minus strand of CM060245.1, from coordinate 21,881,078 downwards.
AATTCATTAAACTACCAACCCAGTGGTTGCATAGAATGTCAACATATATTGTGTATTTATAAGCATTTTATATTGCCACTAGAATAATTTTGCGATTTTATAAATATTATAGTAAAAATTGTGCTTAATTATATGTGAATTTTATGTAATTTAAAAAAATATAATTCACAGACAATACTTGAGATTCTGAAACGAATATGAATATTATTAGAGCCCTGAGTTTTCATAATTTGAATTTTTGTACCCAGTACGTTAGGCCTAATTTCTGGTACATAGAGAGTTTTCCTAAAATTCAAAAAAATTGCAAATATAAATATAGGGATTGTTGATAAAAAATACGTAAAGTTGATAAACGTAAAAAAATGACAAACATTAATTAAACAGGTTGATAAATTAAGACAATTTAAATATTCAGTGTATCTACTATCTTTGTAATTTTCAATATCCTTTTTCGTTTCAATTTATTTTTTTGCAATTCTGTTTAAAAAAGGAAAAAAATAAGGATATAAGTAAAACTTTGACTTTATAATAAAGATAAACATACTTTAGTATTTAAAAAATTATATATTTAGAAGGCTAAAAATTTTTTAGACATCATATACAAAAGATAAAAACTTTGATGGTTAAAAAATTTATAATTTTAATAATTAATAACACTGTTAAACAAATATAGCAGAAGGCAAGATTGAACAGTTAATAATATTGTTCTTGTTTGTTCGCAAAGCGATTTGGTCATTTTTTCCAAATTTTGTCGAGTGATATAAGTTAATACTCAAATTAACATATTGTTTTTATGGTTTGTCTGTGTTTATCAAAAATTTGGTGATTCTTAATTTAAAGTAATTTAACGTATCTTATAAGCGTTGTAATTTCTTTAAATTCTATATAAAAAAAATCTAAGTAGGACCTTATGTTACACCGTGCAACAAAATATTGGGCAAAGGAGCTTGTTTTTAGGATACACTGATTATTTTTAAATAGTTATTTTTCACTACCACATTTCAATTTTAATTATATGTTCAAAAACAATGATTTTTGCATTGTAAAAATAGTCAATTTTGGACTTTTGATAGGAAAACTGCTAGCATCATGCTAAAAGAAAGCTCACAAATTTTTATTTTAATTAATGCCATCCTTGAAAAATGTTTCTAGCAAAATTTCAAAATTTTTTTTTCACAGACAAGAATATTTTGCATTGGTTCGAATGCTAATAAAATATTTTTTATCAAATTTTGCTATTTTTTACCTTGAGAGCGAAATTAGCATTTTTAATTAATTTTGTACATATAATTCAGTCTTAAAAAAGAGATTAAAAACCACTTTCGCTTTTAATTTAAGCTTTTAAAAGAAGGTAGATATTTAAAAATATTGCATAAACCTGAAATATTTCCAAAAATAGGTAAGAGGTTACAACAAAAATGATAAAAATTTTGTGAGGGTTCGAAAGACATAAACTTTTGTTCAAATCTATCAAAGCTAGGTCGAGTTATAAGATGTCAAAATATGCTGCATTAAAACTTTTTTATAACTTTCTAAGATTCAAAATCTCGACGTTGACAAGAAACATAAGAGCATTAAAAAATAACATATCAATGAATCCTAATAAAATATTTTAAGACTATTCAAATGTTTTAACATTAAATAACCTAAAATTTTTATGGACTGGGAGCCTATAAGGCATTCCACATTGCATATGGGCTTCGCTATCACAATTAACAATAAATTTTGTTGCGATTTCCTCTTTCGTATAATTGAATCGTGCGCGTAAATACTGGCGAGCCATGTATTGATAGCCCGAATAATCGAGAGATAAAATCCAAATACCTAAAAATATGCACAATAATATTCATATATAAAAAGTCAACATAAACGAATTCAGGTCTTCCAATCAGGTTTAGTCTAAGCATGATTTAATATTACCAGGCCTAATTATCCCTATTTTCCGTTTTTCCATAACAAATTTTATTTGCATTGTAATAAACAATAAAAACACCATAAATGAAGTTTTCGACTGGGAGACTCAAAAAAATAATATTTTTAATAAATTCTGCAAGTTATTTATTAAAAATATATATATAAAACTATATATTAGTCTAATTTATTTATAACATTAATAAAATTTAATATTCAAATCAATTTTAAGCTATTTTCAATTGTCCATTATAAAATATAAAATTAAGAAAAAAAAATATAAATATATTAATGGATATAAATCTATATCAATCTAATAGAAAAATTTAAAAATAAAAGTTCAGTTAAATGATAAATTTTCAGAAAAATACCTCCTTTTTTAAACAAACAAAGAAAAAATTTAAATAGGTTTAGTATGTTAAATTACAATAATAACACAGGTCGACAATTCAAAGTTATAAGAGAAAATTATGACACTTGGGAAATAACCAATGGTAGCGTTATCTCATATATTTTTACCGTTTTTAAGTTTCTTAAAAACCTCAGCTAATTTCTTAGATAATTAAACAAAGGGCCAAATCAGTAAAATTAAATGTTGTGACACATGTTTAATCTAGATAATGAGAATTCTTTTTTAAATATTTCAAACTTTAACATCAACATTTAGATTATACAAATACACCCCAACCTAAATAGGACATAATAAAGTTTGAAATAAAAATATTTAAATTTACTTAACAAGCAGTTTTTGCATATAAAAATAATTTTCTTATTATTTTTAATTTTTAAATCTTTATTTTTTATTTTTTTTTAACATTTTTTTTTTCAAAATTTTTGAATATTGTAGTTGGCTTACAAAGTTTGATATTAAACGGTAGAGGATTTGAAAATCCCTAGGGGGCAGGTATAATCTTTGAATTTAGCTCATCTCTCAAAAATTTGTGGACCTGAGCAAGCATTAAGTTTGTAATAAATTTAACATTTAAAAAACGTTTTATTCAGTTCAGACCTTATAAATATTAATTTTATTATAAAAAAAAAAAATAAAAAAAAAAAAAAAAAATTTTTTTTTTTTTTTTTTTTTAAAAAAAAAAATAAAAATATTTTTTGCTATTTTTTTCTTTTATTTTATACTGAATACACACCGTGCGACAAAAAAATGGGCAAAGCAGATGAGAAATGTTTTTAACAAAATAACCTACTTAATTCATATCCGTTGATTGTTTCTTAAGCATATTCCATTTTTTAATTATTTGTTAGAAGAAAAATTTTTGCATGTTAAAAATGGTAAATTTTAAAACCAATCCGTTAAAAAAATGCTGAAAATAGGCTCAGGAAATTTGTATACAATTTGTGATACCCTACAAAAACGTTTTTGACAAATTTTTAAATTTTTAGACATTAATTTATTTGCAATTAGGCAATCGAGATTATATTTTACCATTTAAAATTCAAATACCAATAAAAAAAATATAGCCCGGATTGACGAATTATATTAAAATAAAACTCATATCTCTTTGATTATAATCTTTTTTCGCGCCAATATCAAGTTTCACTTGATTTATAATTTATTTAGCGACAACGTGAGTTTTGAAAAAACAGAATTTAATAAAACAAAATTTTATGTATTTTTTTTTAATTTTTTGTCAATATAAATTAAAAATGGGGAATGATAGACGTGATGCCTAAAAATGACATTCAAGGAGGGAATTGAATATTAAAAAGTGAGCAAACAACTGTAGTACGTTTTTTTTATAATATTTAGATGCATTTAAACTCGTTTTAGTTAAATCAGCAATTTTTTACGATTTTGAACTAAAATTTAATGAAACTAGACGTCGAATAAATCAAAGCCAGAACGGAAATTAGTATATTAATGTGACCTAAAATTATGCTTTTCATTCTTGCTCGAAAAATTGAGGTCAATTTTGTTACAGTGCCATTTCCAATATCAACAGTGTTTTTAAATAACAATTTTTGTCTATTTAACCCATGCCAAAATAAATATTTATCATAATATTATTGAAAATAAGCAACCTCAAAACGTCTAATAGATTGAAAACAATCTAAAATAAATGAGATGTTAATTAAAACTAACCTGAATCATTTGAAACACGGTTGTGCGAGTAAACGCCGGTGTCTTGAGATACATTCACAGGTAAATGAGATTCGTAGAATTCACGATTTAAATGCTATAACAGATTACGATAAAATAAATGCTTATTTTTATAGAGTGAAATTATGCAATATGAATCAATCCTTTCGAAAATTTAAAATTGCACAGGTTGAAAAGAGTTTTTTTATGGTTAATCTGATGCGGATATTAAATGCAGAATTGTGGGAAAAGATTTTTGGGTCTTAAAATAACTAAAATCAAATAACAAAACTAATTTTCAGCTATTTTGCCCACCTCTTTGTCTGTTTTGATGTGGTTCTTATATACTTTTTCTCTCCCTTCCTTATTAATATATATATTTTCTATTTGTTCGGCAAGTTAAAAGGGAGAAAAAAGAATATTCATGAATCACGCTCATATAAAAAAACGCAAAAAATTAGAGTGGTTTAATTTTTTTCAATCTTTTAAAAGAGCGTTTAAATAAGACATAAATATATGAAAAGATAAGACACATATGATGTTTTAAGGTACCATCCAACAAAGACTTCCTGCAATCATCCTTCAATCCATATACTAAAGACTTCCATCAAGCGATAAACAAAGAATCATGCACGGGTTAGGCCACATTGGCCTAACCCACAATTTAAATTTAAAATACATCAACTTATTAAAATTGAATTAAAGAGGTATTATATTGATTTTAAACATTGGTACATCGGCCTAACTGGAAAATCCTTATTATTGGCCTCATAATTTTGAATTATGTTAGATGTGGCCTAACCCACAATTTAAATTTGAAATACATCAACTTATTAAAATTGAATTTAAGAGGTATTATATTGATTTTAAACATTGGTATGGCCTAATTGGAAAATCCTTATTATTGGCCTCATAATTTTGAATTATGTTAGATAAGATAAACAGTATAATGAATTACAAAATTGGAAACTAACCTATATTAACAGTTGAACTTATTTTACAACCTTTTTTTCAATATGTAAAATTTAGGCTTATACAGTCCTTGTAACCATATGCCAGGCCTTAGAACTATATTACAGATATCACACTACATAAATTGTTAAGCATTGCATATTTATTTTATTTGAGAAGGTAGCTTAGGATTAAACAATCCTTAAACCATTAATATTATATGCCTCAGGACATAAATTATTAAGCATGACATAGTTATTTTATTAAGTAGGAAAAGTAGTTTAGGCTTATACAATTTTTATAAACATGGGATAATATACCAGAGGCATTAGAAAATATGTTGTAAGGTTAGGCATTTCAATAGCTTTTTATTATTCTAGTGAAAAATACATCATAAATTTCTTTATTAAGTAAAAAAAAAGATAAGAATTAAAGGGTTTTTCAAACTTATGCATACTATATAATAAATGTCTGTATTCATTGTCAAAAAAGAGTAAAATTTTAATTTTTGACGTATAAAATATCTCAATATCCCTCCTCCAAAGAATCTCAAATCATTAAATTAATCTAAATAACTCTATGGAACCCAAGAATTCACTTTAATTTTTATAAAATCTGAAAAGAATTTAAACGAAGTCATACTAACATCTGCTTAGTTCAAATAATAACCCTGTTGAAAATTATTTTACATATATCAAAAATAAAAAATTCTAAAAATAAAATAAAATAAGTAAATTAAAAATAATATCTCACTATAACGAATTGTCGATTTAAAACAGGATGCAGCGGGTCAGCACTAAAAGGAGTCCCTTCCTGTTTAACAAACACTGCTCTAAGGAACACACCGAAAAAGGTAGCACCAAGGCACGCTTTAAGACACCCCATTGACGACAAGCATTTTGATATATTTTTAATATGATTATTGCTTTTAGGAAATTTGGATTTTAAAGGTTGGTTGGATGTGGGCAAATAACAGTACCAAGTCTAAAATTATGAAAATAATATTATAGAAAAAGTTTCATATAAAAACAATAGGGATATCATAACAACAGTTATTTAAATAACTAAATGCATATAACGTAACAAATATTTGAAAGTTATGAGCTAACTACAGAAACTAAACCTGCCATCTTAGGGATTTTTAAATCCATTTACCGTTTTTCAAATCACACTTTGTATCAGCTATAAACATTGCAAATTTTTGTAAACATGTTAAAAAACAATAGATTTAAAAACAAAAATAAATTGATTTTTTTTTATATACAAACAGGAAATAGTTTAAATTCAACTTCAAATAATATTTTAATTAAAACCCGATAATATATCCTGTCTATTTAGGTTAGGGTGCCAATTATTCTTTTTAATCTTTAGGTTAAAAGGTAGATATATTTAAAAATTTTATTTCTCTTTTTTTAAGATAAAAAATATATATTACAAGTTAATAAAAGTTAAAATAAATAATTATTTTTCTTTTTAGGCTGTTTACTAGGTTGCACAATCTGTCAATTTCGTCAAAAATGACCATTTCGATATGGGCGTAGCAAAATAGCCGAAGGCGAAAGAAACTTTGGGATAAAAACATATATGAGATAAGACCATTATGGGTTCACTTTAGTGTCACAAACTTTTTTTCCCATTAATTTTTGTCGACCTGTGTAATACAGATAAATATTTTCAGCATGTAAGTTATCAATTGATGATTATATAAGGAAATATAAATGTACGTAAAAATGGAATAATTCAAGCAAAACGGCGGCACAATAGGTGGCAACTATGTAATCGGGACATAAGGTATGACCAGCAAAGGCAAGCAAGGGTATGGCATGACGTCCTATTTCGACACTTACGTATAGTGTCAGGGTTAGGGGTAATAAAATTGTGAGAGCGTGTATTATTATCGTTAAAAGGTCTGGTCATATTTGTAAATATATATTATAGGTGTAACAAAATAACGCAAAATATGAAAGCACCGTTAAAAATTTGATTGCAAAAATTAAGCTGCGTATCCACTTTTATGGTAAAACAACATATCTTAATACAGGTCGAAATTCGCGAACCCAGCCCGCCAGCAATTATAAATTATTCCCCTAGGTCTAACACTGCCCGGCTGATTTTAAAAGGCCCGATTTACCATCAAATTCTAAAATTTTTGATCGACTTTACCTAATATACCTTTATTTTAGGCATAAAAGGTAAATAAAAAGCTAAGCTTTACTATGTTTTAAAATGAAACAATAGATTTAAACAAAAAAAGTAAAAATAGGGTGCTTATAGACTATAGTACATATGTCAAAGAAAAAGCGAATTCAGCCTGACCTAATATTCTTTACAAATATTTCGACCTAGCCCATTTCTAGAAGCAAGCCGAGGTAAAACCGAGCACGGTACCCGGCCTATGGGACCCGATTAAAAACCTTTTTAGGCATGTAAAAAATTTCACCGTTAAAATATATATTTATTTTGTAATCTTGTTAGAAGTTAAAAAATTCGTTTTTGTGTGGGTGAGTCTGTCATAATACTGCCATATTCGCATATTAATAGTTTATAAATAATAAAAGTAACCGAAAAGGAACAAAATATTTAATATAAGTTAAAGAAAATCAAAAAGCAATACTTTAAAAAATCTTAAACTAAAGAGGTCGAATTTTTGGTAAAATCTCTTATTGTAATGTTCGAGCAAACTAAAAAATCAAACTTGAGATTTTGAAGTGAATGCAAGTTCGTAAAAAGCATCCTGCCAATAGTGCACAAGCCATCCAAATTAAAAAGTAATTAACGAGGTCAGGCAAAAATATTAGGGCAAAGGCACAAAACAAAAAGGTCAAGAGGAGAGAACCATCGTAAATAAGTCGAATGGAGTTTTCATACTATATTCCAAATTATATTAAATATATATGTTTGGCAATAATTATTTTTTATCTTGAGCATTGTTAATGTATTAAAATTATAATTAAAACGCAATCATTATCTTAAACGGTAAAAGCGCTTATAGAATAAATTTACGAGTGGCTAAGAATTTATACAGCATTTGTTTGTATGATATAAAACCATAATTACAAAAAATATGTATGGATTCATGAACTTGGAATAACCAAAATTACTAGAATAATTAGAGCAAGAAGGAATAATATATATCTGATATTTATTTTCCATTTTTTGCAATTAACTAACTCGCCATTTTTTCGATAACAAATTGATCCTATATTGAAATTTAAATATGAGCACGTGCAAAGTGAGTTTTTATTATCGTTAAATATTCAGAATCTCATGAAATTTTAATTTGTAAATAAACGCATTTTTTTAAGGTTGACAAATTTACTTTGTGCACATATAATGCTTTTTCTAAAATAAAAAAATTTTTGAATTTTTTGTGTAATTTTACGAAATAAAAACAAAACCCATTGTACGTCGCCTAATAAAAAGTGTTAATATTTTTTATCAAGATATCTATAATAAATTTTGAATTATAGAAGGCTTATAAAAACTTGCAAAATCGAAAAAGGTATTAAAAATCCAAAAAATGATATGGTTAATCTAATCGATAACTTCACACGCAATTCATAGACTTGTATGATTACATATACTTAATTTAACATATATATTTTATTAAAATGAAAAAAATATGGGTAAACATATAACTCCTTTTCATTTGCAATTGGGAAATTCTATGATTTTTATAAAAAGAATAGTGGATATTGAATGTTTATGTAAAATTTTTTATTTAAGCAAAGATATTTATATATAATAAGGTATTAAAAAACAACCTTTTTTATTAAATTTAAAGAAGAGGTGTGAACAAAGAGACAAGCTAAAAAAGGCGGTACAAGGTATAAGAATACAATGTAGGATTGTTTGGTGTACCAACTCATTTGGCTATCAAGTTTTTGCATAGTGAACGCAATCACGATATTAGCTCCAAGAGCAAGTGCCCAACTGGCTAAAATAACTGATATAGATTGCAGGAAACCCTAAAATACGATTTTTATTTGAAAATAATACATGTATATACAATTACAACAATGTTTAGGAAATTTAAAACGCATTAATAAACTATTCTAAAAAAAATTTTGAAAGAAAATAAATAATAATAATTATAATATTAATAAAAATAATAACAATAACAACAATAATAATATAATAATTAAATTAATACATATATATATATATATATATGGTCAATTCCACCTCAAATCGACAAACTTTTTCCCTCGAAGTCTCAGTTTTGGCTGAAAATTGGTACACTGGTGGGTCCTTGGGTGCTAATAAAACCTAATTTTTTTTGACCGGAAGTGATTTTTGACCGAGATTGGCAAAATATTTTTCGTTTTTTTTGCAAAAAAATTTGAGGCAACTTTGCGCGCATGTATCATCAAAAGTATTGTAGCTAGAGTCATAATTTTTTTTTTATTTTTAAGATCGTAACAAGGGCTACCTTAGACGCAAAAATATTTAAAAATTTTTTTTTAAGTTCCAAAAAATTAAAGTCAAGTTTAGACACAAATAGCTCAAAAACGTATCTTTGAATTTTCTGAAAAATTTATATAATATGGCCCTTAATAATGTTAATAAATATATGATTTAAAAAGTTTGGGACCCATGCTTTTTACAAAATTTAAAAAAATCAATTTTTTGCACTAATTTTGGGACACATTTTGCCCTTTGCACATATTAGAATATGCCAATGTACCAAATTAGACAGTATTCAAAAAGCAGGACAATGGGCAATTATGTTAGACCATAATAGTTTGATTTAATTAATTACTACCATTATTAAATTAACAATGAAAAAGTGAACCTTAAAACCGAAAAAAGTGAAAATTTTGCCTGTTTTCAAAATCGACTTTCTGGTAAACCAGCCAACTTTTTTAATATTTAACATTTATTTTATAGATGAAATATTGCTTAATAACATATAATAGCCCCACCTTTTTTCACTCGATTTTGACGCTTCTACAATAAAAATACCTAAATTTGCCAAAAAACGCAAATTTTCAGGTGTCAAAAAACTAGCAGATTGTATTCGTCTGTGCAAGCTTATTTTTTATTATTTTTGTATTACTAATAATATCTAGAACTATATATCAGTTATATTTGTGTTAAAGTGTTAAAAATAGTATATATGTTATGTATAAATCTTAAAGAACTAGTAGGTAAATTATAAAAATAGATTATTAAATATTTCATTATTTTTATTAAATTATAATTTAATGTATTTATTAAAAATTTTTGTAAACTGTAGGAATTTAGTTATAAAAACTTTAGTCATGAAATCTATATGTAGATTAAGTAATAATATTTCCTCTTTATTTAATAGGTTTAGTTGTCTATATTATAAACTAAAATTAATTGGAACTTAAATTGTTGGTTTTTAAATTTATTAGGTTTAGTATATATGGTGTTCCTTGTCTAAATACCTTTAAAAACTTATTTGGTTTGTAAAATAGTAAAAGGAATGTCTATATTGTGTTTATATTAAATTGGGTCTAATATTTAGTCTTAAGATTCATCATTGAAGCTAATTCTGCGTTATAATCATTTAAGGTTGTTTAACCTAAAATTGACTTCTTTTATGAGTTATATATAAATAATATTATGTTTATAAAATAATTGTTTTTAGTTTATTTTAAGTTTGTTGTATTAAAAAAAATCTGTTAAATCATAATATTCTAAATAGAAAATATATTTATTTTTTTTTTTGTAGTTTAGTTGTTGAGGCTGTATTATTTAAAAACTATTAATTATAGAAAAATAAATTTTTAAATTTTTTATTATTATTTTTTCTAAAATCCTCTTAAATTTTTTTTATAATAAATTTAAAATTTTTTGAATTTTGGAGGTAAATATTGAGAATTATGTATATTCTAATATTGTTCTCAAACTAAAAATGTATAAAAGTTAATATATTAGTAAAAATTTTAAGTTTTTATTTTTTACCCTTAAAATTTAAAAATGAAACTTTGGTTTTTATTTATAAAAAGATGGGTGTTAAAAATGTTGGGGGAATATATGTTATATAGTGATGTTTTATGTTAAATATTTTAAATTTTAAATTGGTTTGGTAGTGAGAAGTCGGCTTAGAGATAGGAGTAAAATATGAAATTAAATTTTTTTGTTCTAAAGTTCCCTTTTCTTTAAAATTGAATAGTTTGAATCAAATTAATAAAACTGTTTTACTAAATATTTGCCCTATGTCTGATTCTATATATAAAAAATTTGGTTTTAAATATTTTAATATATAGGAGAAATTTTTTAAAATAAAAAAAAATTTTTTTTTGAATTTTTTAAAAGTCTAGTCGGTCCCATATTTTAAGTTCATATTAATAATGAATACTTAGGCTGTATTTTAGAATTTTTTAAGAAATTAAAAATATTTTTTTAGTTATTCAAATTGAATGTTTTTAAAAATTAAAATTTAAAAAATAATTTTAAAATAATAACACATGAAGATAGCCTTATTGTCTCTTAAATAAAAAAAATTAAGTCTTTAGCTATAATATTTTGACTTATAACTGAAATTGATAAATTGAAAATTCACTTGAATTTTTTTTTTTTGCCTATTTTAAAAATACTTGGTAAAAAATTTCAGATTATGAGATATTAGATATACTATGAAAATTTAAATAAGGTACGGATTGTGGAGAGGTGGAATTGACCATATATATATTAAACCTTATAACATTTGCAAGGCAAGCCATATAACAATTTTCCATTTGTGTAGACCCTACATACCCCTAACTTTTCGACTAATTCCCCATCATTTTTGTTTATATTGTTGCCATGTCGATTTCGCAAATTATACTGTGCTCCAACACGATTATTAACATCACTCTTATTAATGTTGATGTACGGTAATGACATATCATCGTTAGCTAAAACATGAATGTTTCCGCTATTCATTTTACCATAATTATGGTAAGGACACAGTCCATTTTTAGTATATGAAGCCAAAGGCTTGAAGTAGGAATTGTTTCCCTTTAGTCGTTGAAAGAAACCAAGTCCAACAAATCCATTATTATTATCATACATCATATAACAGCTAAAGGTGATGGCTATGATGGCAAAATACAACATGTTTAACCAGGTAGGATATACAAACATATGTATGCCTAGCAAATCAAGAGTCATGAACGGCAAGGGGGCAGGTTTAGTCGTTCGATTGTATGTTTCATAAATTGATTTTAATTGATCCTGTGCTCTACTAGCAGTACGCGTTAATGCTTCAAACTTTTCATAGCCTAAAGCTTGAATTTCCTGGATAAGTGCTAACAAGTCTTGCCCTAATGTTGTGAATACCGATATATAAATTTGATATAAGTCTATCAAAACAGGTACCGTATACATTTATTTTAAAGTAGCAAGTAAAATATAAAACTTTGATAAGGTAATTATCACTGTAAGATTAAATTAATAAAAAACGAACTCTTATTAAATTTTTTGGTTAATCTTTTAACCGAATAAACTCATTCTCATTAGATTATGAATATAGATCCAGGTAATATAAACCTGCAGATTGAACTGCCCCTTGTGAAATAAAACGGGCCTGATCATATTGAGTGTGGTAAACGTAATTATTGTCTATGAATGCTAGATCAATAGCGCTTTGGATGCCAAACATATTGTGAAATATGTGAAAATCAGTTTGCATAGGAATCGCTCCACTACGAAACAACGAAAAATATAAGGAGCCCCCAAAAATTTTCTTGGATGTTTTTGCATAAGCTCGAACTAACCAGTCGTTTAAACCTAAATTACAAAACATACTATATCACAAAATTAACTTAAAAAAAATCGTAAACAACATTTGTTATGATTATTAATTATTATATTTTGGTTCCAGGTGAAAGTACCGAACGTAGAAAAATAATAAAAAGGCGCGTAAAAAGTCATTTTTTACAGTAATTAAGCATTATTATATTGTATTAAATTATTTAAAATAGTTTTAGGACGCAAATAATTGATTATGAGAATTTTTAATTTAGCGATTTTTGGCACTAGTCTAATACAATTAATTTGGGCAAATTTGGTCAAGAACTAGTAGGATTTTCCTTAAAAACCATATATAAAACCCTAAAAAACTTTATTTTATCAAAAAAGCTTAAAAAATAAAAATTTGGCAAAAATTTTGAAATTTTAATGTAAAATTACGCCATCTATAGTCTAAAATTTTATTAAATTTTTATATAAATGACTTCTCAATGGTTTTAAGTGTTTTCTAGATCAGTTTTTCACGCTGATTAAGAATCTGGTATCTATTTTAAGAAATATTTATTTTTTGATTGAACAAAATCAAAAGTTCTTAAACACATATTTGTTAAGGTCAAACTAGGGTTATAAAAAAATTTTTAATTATATAAATTCTTTATATGTTATCTGAGCCAGTTTTACACGCTGATTATGAATTTAATAATAATTTTAAGGAATTTCTATTTTGTCATTGAATAATTACGAAAGTTTTAAACCGCCTGTTTGTTAGGAAAAAATTTCAAAATATATAAAGTTTTTACATGATTTCTATTTAATAAGTTCATATGAACTTGGAAAGGCCTTATTTAGATGAATTTAATAAATCATATATTTATTTTTAATATATATAGATATAATAATGTAATATGTGATAAAAGGAATACAATATAATTATGTATTAAAACATTATACAAATTGAAAATATATATGCAAATAAATTAAAATTTGGGTAATGACATAGTTGGTAATTTTCTCTAAACATATCACAAAATCGTTCTCTATTGAGTTTCTCAGTGTGTCGTTAAAATGACATTTAAATGCCTTGATTACTAAAATACGTTCTTTAAGGGTAAAAAAAAGTTTTTTCGGAAAAAAACAAAATAAAAAACATACATTTTTTTATTTTTATGTTTTTACTATTTGAGATTTACCTTCCGTTTGCAAGACAAATATTTTTAAGGTACGATTAGCCACCTTTTTCAATTTGAAAAGTATTATTGCGGTTGTAAGTGCATGTCAACCTGCTAACCTGTATTAGAAAGCGAGAAAAATTATTATGGATCCTATAAGCTTCAATTGCCTCATTAATTTTGTTGTTAATTATTACACATATTTTTTCTTGGATTAACGAATCGCATTACCATTTTGACGCAGATTGTCATTATTTTTTAAATGTTTAAGCTCTATAGTATTAAAGGCGTCTAACTCTTTTAAAACACATACTAAGTCATAAACAGACGGGTGAGGAAAAATTCTTTTATTCACTGCAGAATGTAAGCCTTCTATATAATTGTTAGTTTTGGGCAAAGTCTGGTCCCATTGATTTCACATGGTTTCTGGAAAACGGGGGTCCTCAGAATTAAACCATGTTTTATCTAAATAAGTGAAAAATGTATCTAGATCAGGAATATAATCTGGCACGAGCTTGTTGAACATATAATCTAAATGAAGGCATGTGTGCAGGATTTAATAAAGGCGCACACATTACCTGCCTTAAAAATTGATATACGTTAGGATAGTTAGTTTGATTATAATATCTCAAAAGGTGTTTGTTACTTAAGTATCTATAAATACAGCCACTAAAATGAAAAAAACAGCCCTTAATACTAGCTGATGGAAACGCTACTTTCAACGCCTTGTAAGCGGCCATTTCAAACCGAATATTTTCAATTAAATTTGTATTTATATTATAATGATTAAAAATATTTTTGATTTCTAAAAATAATTTTTTATAAACTGTAAAAGTTTTAGAAGGTAAAAAACAATAAAATATAGGAAAATTGGATTTTTTATAATAAGTGTGTATTATATAAATCTGTTTATAAATTTTTGGACAGATCTTAAAGGTCCCATCCATATACAAATTTTTCGACTCGGGGATTAATTTAATAAAATCTTCTGACCCAAAAATTAAAAACTCATTATTTGTAGCTTTAAACTGCAAAAAAATTTTCCCGTTTTTCGTTAATCTTATTTCTTCTGGAAGAACTAATAGGGCTCTATTTAGAGGCAACCGGGGTTTTTTAGACTTAAAAATATTTTCTTTTGAAATAAAGGGCTTTAATACCCGAAAATTATTTTCTAAAAAAGGATAATTTTTAATTATATCATTATAAATTAACGTGTATATATTTCTTTTATATGAATTAGGATGGAGGAGATAATATGTTTTAGTAGCTGTATTTATAATTTTATTTAAAAAAAAGATCGTAGTTGGGTACATGTGTATGTTCATTATTTAAAATGATTATTTATAGGCCTAATTAATCTTGCATTGCATCCAATGCATTTATAATATAAAGTACTATTATGCCGTTTATTAAACTGGAAGGTAAAACCCTTATAAATAATAATAGATTGAAAAACATTTTTAATAATTAAAGTATCATTTATAAAATCAAAATCTATATAACTAAAAATATTAAAAGGCTTAATTGGATGATTAGAATTAATATTATTATTATAAAAAAAAAGGTACTTAAATGTCGTTTTAAATGACACATAAAGCGATTAGTGAGATAACTAACCATCTCTTCTCTAGATGATTCGCCTGAGAAACTCAAAAGAGCATCAACGGCGATCATTTTAAGAGGGGCTGGAGTGTCACCGGGTCCATTTTCAAGAGGGACTGGAGGGTCACCGGGTCCATTTTCAAGAGGGGCTGGAGGGTCACCGGGTCCATTTTCAAGAGGGGCTGGAGGGTCACCGGGTCGAGGGTCACCGGGTCTATTTTCAAGAGGGGCTAGAGGGTTACCGGGTCCATTTTCAAGCGGGGCGTGAATAGGAGATGTATGTTGATTGGAACTAAAATTGACCCTCAAAATTGGTTGTTGTATAATAATGGCACCGGGTGGAAAAAAGTCCTGGAAAAAAAGGGCATCACTGGGACTTAGAGGGTTGATGACAAAGGTTGAATTGCTATTTTCGTTGTGTTCTGTTTCCGAAATTGTAGCAAAAGTTGCACTATGCTCGGTTGAACTTAAAGAGTTAATGACTAGGGTTGAATTATTATTTTCATGCTCAGGCCGGCCTTCTTGTGGGTAACAGGAGTGGCGGAAGTTTATTAAATGTTTTTTTTTCGTTACGCATCGATAAGGACAGTGGGCACATACTGCACCACCTTTTATTTTATTAAATTTATAAGCTCCTGCAGTTAGAGTGTCTAAATAAATAAAATTATACAAAGAAATAAGCATAAATTAAGAATGATTTTGGCCATAAATAATTGATTTAAATAAATACTGCCACGTTGAGTGTAAACATCGTGATTGTAATTTTGCAAACAATCATTGGTGTGATTGTTAGTATGCGTGACATTCCCGGATTGTTGAGTTGCTTTCCCTCCACAACTACATGTGTAGTATGTGGAGGATCGACTATGCGTGCGACGCATTTGATGGAAAAATTTATTTCGGTATTCTTGGGAATTCACTATATGTTTGATTTATATTTTATAGCCAAAATTGAATATTTTCAGTTTTTCTCACATAAACCATCAGGGGAAAAACAGATTTTTTAGATAATCCAAAAAAGGGGTCTTAAAATTATGAAAAATAAATCCACAATTCAAGCATGGGTGTCCACAGGGGTGGCAAAGGGAGAAGGGGGCGTCCCCCCTCCCAAATTTTTCTTAAATAAGCAAGAAATTGTTAAAAATATATAATAGTAGTTCTGCAAATTTTGTAATTTGTCCCCCTTAAAAAGAAAAACACTGTTTGCACCCTTTTAAAAAATTTTCTGTGGATGTCCCTCCTGATTGCAAGTCTTATATAATAAATGTTGAAAAACTTGACCTTGAAAAATTTAATTCACATACATTAGTTTGTTTATGCAAGTGCATTCCTTATATATGTCAAAATGAGTAAATAAATCAATATTTACAAAGGAAAAAACTTGCTACATTTAAACAGTATTCTCCTAGATGAATTTAGGTTGATATAGGGAGCACAAAACCAATACAATTAATATTAAATATGAAAATTCACTTTTTTATATAAAAAAATTCCATTATAAAATATTTAAATATCAAACATAAACTTACTTGAATAAGTAAAAATTTGTTATGCCTTTTATAGTTGGTTAAATCAGAGTACCCAAAAAAAATTGAGTCTACCCAAAAAAAATTGAGTTTTTTGGGTAGTGGTGTATTTTGTCGAAATTATTTTTCGGCAAAATCACCGGACGCCTAATTTATTGAATTTTAGTTTATTAGTGAATAACGACCCATCCTTAATGAAAATGGCCTTGAAGGTAAATCTTAAGTCATTGTATGAAGAGTCTTTAATATTTGAAGGAAACAAAAATTGCATACTTCCCCAAAAGAAGATGGTGGCAGTCTGGTCAGTAGCATTTTTTTCTTTGCTTCATCTTCCCTAATATTTAATAAGTCAAAATGTATTTCAAGTAAATTCATTGATTCTTCTATGTTGTTTATATCCATAATTGGTAATCCATTCGCTGCGCCAGTATTAGGCTTGGCATCAAGCTTATTATCAACAGGTTCGATCGGCGTCGGGTAATTTTGCCGAAAAATAATTTCGACAATATACACCACTACCCAAAAAACTCAATTTTGGGTAGACTCAATTTTTTTTGGGTACTCTGATTTAACCAACTATAAAAGGCATAACAAATTTTTACTTATTCAAGTAAGTTTATGTTTGATATTTAAATATTTTATAATGGAATTTTTTTATATAAAAAGGTGAATTTTCATAATTAATATTAATTGTATTGGTTTTGTGCTCCCAATATCAACCTAAATTCATCTAGGAGAATACTGTTTAAATGTAGCAAGTTTTTCCCTTTGTAAATATTGATTTATTTACTCATTTTGACATATATAAGAAATGCACTTGCATAAACAAACTAATGTATGTGAATTAAATTTTTTAAGGTCAAGTTTTTCAACATTTATTATATAAGACTTGCAATCAGGAGGGACATCCACAAAAATTTTTTTAAAAGGGTGCCAGTGTTTTCCTTTTTAAGGGGGACAAATTACAAAATTTGCAGAACTACTATTATATATTTTTAACAATTTCTTGCTTATTTAAGAAAAATTTGGGAGGGGAGACGCCCCCTTCTCTCTTTGCCACCCCTGTGGACACCCATGCTTGAATTGTGGATTTATTTTTCATAATTTTAAGACCTCTTTTTTGGATTATCTAAAAAATCTGTTTTTCCCCTGATGGTTTATGTGAAAACTGAAAATATTCAATTTTGGCTATAAAATATAAATCAAACATATAGTGAATTCCCAAGAATACCGAAATAAATTTCATCAAATGCGTCGCACGCATAGTCGATCCTCCACATACTACACATGTAGTTGTGGAGGGAAAGCAACTCAACAATCCGGGATTGTCACGCATACTAACAATCACACCAATGATTGTTTGCAAAATTACAATCACGATGTTTACACTCAACGTGGCAGTATTTATTTAAATAAATTATTTTTGGCCAAAATCATTCTTAATTTATGCTTATTTCTTTGTATAATTTTATTTATTTAGACACTCTAACTGCAGGAGCTTATAAATTTAATAAAATAAAAGGTGGTGCAGTATGTGCCCACTGTCCTTATCGATGCATAACGAAAAAAAAATTTTTAATAAACTTCCGCCACTCCTGTTACCCACAAGAAGGCCGGCCTGAGCATGAAAATAATAATTCAACCCTAGTCATTAACTCTTTAAGTTCAACCGAGCATAGTGCAACTTTTGCTACAATTTCGGAAACAGAACACAACGAAAATAGCAATTCAACCTTTGTCATCAACCCTCTAAGTCCCAGTGGTGCCCTTTTTTCCACCCGGTGCCATTATTATACAACAACCAATTTTGAGGGTCAATTTTAGTTCCAATCAACATACATCTCCTAATCACGCCCCGCTTGAAAATGGACCCGGTGACCCTCCAGCCCCTCTTGAAATGATCGCCGTTGATGCTCTTTTCAGTTTCTCAGGCGAATCAAGAGAAGAGATGGTTAGTTATCTCACTAATCGCTTTATGTGTCATTTAAAACGACATTTAAGTACCTTTTTTTTTATAATAATAATATTAATTCTAATCATCCAATTAAGCCTTTTAATATTTTTAGTTATATAGATTTTGATTTTATTAATGATACTTTAATTATTAAAAATGTTTTTCAATCTATTATTATTTATAAGGGTTTTACCTTCCAGTTTAATAAACGGCATAATAGTACTTTATATTATAAATGCATTGGATGCAATGCAAGATTAATTAGGCCTATAAATAATCATTTTAAATAATAAACATACACATATACCCAACTACGATCTTTTTTTTAAATAAAATTATAAATACAGCTACTAAAACATATTATCTCCTCCATCCTAATTCATATAAAAGAAATATATACACATTAATTTATAATGATATGATTAAAAATTATTCCTTTTTAGAAAATAATTTTCGGGTATTAAAGCCCTTTATTTCAAAAGAAAATATTTTTAAGTCTAAAAAACTCCGGTTGCCTCTAAATAGAGCCTTATTAGTTCTTCCAGAAGAAATAAGATTAACGGAAAACGGGGAAATTTTTATGCAGTTTAAAGCTACAAATAATGAGTTTTTAATTTTTGGGTCAGAAGATTTTATTAAATTAATCCCCGAGTCGAAAAATTTGTATATGGATGGGACCTTTAAGATCTGTCCAAAAATTTATAAACAGATTTATATAATACACAATAAAAAATCCAATTTTCCTATATTTTATTGTTTTTTACCTTCTAAAACTTTTACAGTTTATAAAAAATTATTTTTAGAAATCAAAAATATTTTTAATCATTATAATATAAATACAAATTTAATATTTATTAATTCATAAACTCGTTAATAAAGATTGTAACAAAATATTATAAATAAATAAATTTTTTCCAAAAAATTGGGTTTTTTTATTAGATTTTAAAAAAAAAAATAAAAATACATAATAATACAAAAAAAATAAAAAAAAAATATTACAACATCTTTATATTTTTAAAAATTTTTTCTCTTTTTTTAAAAAAAAAAAAAAATAAAAATAAATATATTTTAAAAAAAAAAAAATTTTTTTTTTTAATTTTAATTTAAATTTAAATTAGAATAAAATAATTATATTATTTTATGTTTTTTTTTTGTAAATATGAATTTTTTTTTTTTTTTTTTTAAAAATTGAAAAAAAATTTATATATTATTTAAAATTATTTTTTTTTTAATTTTTATTTATTATTTATATTTTTTTTAATTGTAAAAAAATACAAATTTAATTGAAAATATTCGGTTGGATTTTGAAATGGCCGCTTACAAGGCGTTGAAAGTAGCGTTTCCATCAGCTAGTATTAAGGGCTGTTTTTTTCACTTTAGTGGCTGTATTTATAGATACTTAAGTAACAAACACCTTTTGAGATATTATAACCAAACTAACTATCCTAAATCAATTTTTAAGGCAGGTAATGTGTGCGCCTTTATTAAATCCTGCACACATACCTTCATTTAGATTATATGTTAAACAAGCTCGTGCCAGATTTAATATTCCTGATCTAGATACATTTTTCACTTATTTAGATAAAACATGGTTTAATTCTGAGGACCCCCGTTTTCCAGAAACCATGTGGAATCAATGGGACCAGACTTTGCCCAAAACTAACAATTATATAGAAGGCTTACATTCTGCAGTGAATAAAAGAATTTTTCCTCACCCGTCTGTTTATAACTTAGTATGTGTTTTAAAAGAGTTAGACGCCTTTAATACTATAGAGCTTAAACATTTAAAAAATAATGACAATCTGCGTCAAAATGGTAATGCGATTCGTTATTCCAAGAAAAAATATGTAATAATTAACAACAAAATTAATGAGGCAATTGAAGCTTATAGGATCCATAATAATTTTTCTCGCTTTCTAATACAGGTTAGCAGGTTGACATGCACTTACAACTGCAATAATACTTTTTAAATTGAATAAGGTGGCTTATCGTACCTTAAAAATATTTGTCTTGCAAACGGAAGGTAAATCTCAAATTGTAAAATCATAAAAATAAAAAAATGTATGTTTTTTATTTTGTTTTTTTTCCGAAAAAACTTTTTTTTACCCTTAATTGAACGCATTTTAGTAATCAAGGCATTTAAATGTCATTTTAAACGACACACTGAGAAACTCAATAGAGAACGATTTTGTGATATGTTTAGAGAAAATTACCAACTATGTCATTACCCAAATTTTAATTTATTTGCATATATATTTTCAATTTGTATAATGTTATAATACATAATTATATTGTATTCCTTTTATCACATATTACATTATTATATCTATATATATTAAAAATTAATATATGATTTATTAAATTCATCTAAATAAGGCCTTTCCAAGTTCATATGAACTTATTAAATAGAAATCATGTAAAAACTTTATATATTTTGAAATTTTTTCCTAACAAACAGGCGGTTTAAAACTTTCGTAATTATTCAATGACAAAATAGAAATTCCTTAAAATTATTATTAAATTCATAATCAGCGTGTAAAACTGGCTCAGATAACATATAAAGAATTTATATAATTAAAAATTTTTTTATAACCCTAGTTTGACCTTAACAAATATGTGTTTAAGAACTTTTGATTTTGTTCAATCAAAAAATAATCTATTTCTTAAAATAGATTCCAAATTCTTAATCAGCGTGAAAAACTGATCTAGAAAACACTTAAAACCATTGAGAAGTCTTTATATAAAATTTAATAAATTTTAGACTATAGAGGCGTAATTTTACATTAAAATTTCAAAATTTTTGCCAAATTTTTATTTTTTAAGCTTTTTTGATAAAATAAATTTTTTAGGGTTTTATATATAATTTTTAAGGAAAATCCTACTAGTTCTTGACCAAATTTGCCCAAGTTAATTGTATTAGACTAGTGCCAAAAATCGCTAAATTAAAAATTCTCACAATCAATTATTTGCGTCCTAAAACTATTTTAAATAATTAAAAACAATATAATAATGCTTAATTACTCTAAAAAATGACTTTTTACGCGCCTTTTTATTATTTTT
>CM060245.1:21751525-21858906 GCA_030555515.1 Acutogordius australiensis | reverse complement strand
ATTAGTTCATGAAAACAAACGTATATGAATACTTTATTTTACTATTAACAAAACCTGAAAAAAATGCTTACACCAAAATGAACTATAATTCACACAAAATTTAGAAGTTGTCTTTAGCTTTTATACTTTTTAAAATTTAAATGGTAAGTTAAGATATTTATATTTATATACCTATCTGAGATGTCCATCCATGTAACTGGAATTTTATAGTGACAAATGATGTATAAAGGAATTAAAGCATATTAAATAAATTATGCAATAAAATTATTAAAATGCCTAAAATTTACTAACAATTACCTGTTTGAAACAGTAAAGGTCTCCCAGGTGTACCACAGGCATCTAAGTTGATGACAGCCTTAACATTTTTAGCTAAGGGGTGATATGCCATAAATGCATGACTTCCCTAAACAAAAAAAATTCAGCATAATTTTCAAATCTAAGTCATCATTACTATCATATTTTATAAAACCTCAAAAAATTATGCAATATAATCAATTACAACAATAATTTACATGAATAAATGGTAAAAATTGTTAAAGTTTCCAACTTGCAATATCTGTTCCTCTGCTCCATTAAATAAAAAAATTATTGGAATTTGAATATTTGTTGAAGATTGAATAAGATTACGTATAATTTCAAACATAATAAAACAAGCAATTGCATCATCATTTGCGCCTGAAATTCAAATATATATAGATTAAACTTAAGAAAACCTCATAATGATTTAACAATCTACAATTAAATATCCAACATTTTTTGTTACCTGGAGATCCAAAGACCGAGTCATAATGGCAGTTTATTAATAGAGATTCATTCAACTTGGGTCCAATCTTATATATTATGTTTGTAATATTTGTGTAAGAATTGACATATGAACCAAGAAATTTTATTGGAAAAGATCCACCTGCATTTTGCTCAATAATACTTGCATGACTATAATTTCCAGTGATTTCAACAAGTAAACTCTTAATTTTTTTGGTGGCAATCTCTAGTTCATTTGAACCTGTTAGACGTACAGGTGCGGCTTCAATAAATTGATTTAACTTAGTAAGGACCAATTTTTCATCAAATCCATTTAATACTCGAATTTCAAAATTGCTATAAGCTTTACGCAAAACATAACTGATTATAATATTAGACGCAATCCAAAGAATAATATAAATGCAAGGATTAAGGATGCAAAATTTGTTCATTAAAATCGTATGTAAAACATGTGGAAAAAATAAAATTATTTTAAATTTAGAAGGCAGAAAAATTTTTATCATATGGTTTAAAGTTGAAATGGAATCATGTGTAAGTAAAGCTACCTTTTTCCCCAAAGAAATTAATATATTTAATTGCAATCAAATAATATATATTAAACCTTCCATGAAAAAACGTGATTTTCATCTAGGCGGCGAAAAATCAGGTTTACAAAATCAGTTAGAAAAGATAATATCTTCATTTAGTCAAATGTCTATTGTAAAATCAAATCAAAGTAATAATGAAGATGTTCAAGCTGATGATACAGATGATGATTTAAAAAGAATTATAAGATCTGTTAATAAAAATATTGTTAAATTGAACAAAATCTGTCCTGCTAATGACAAAAAAAATAAATTACACAAATCAGCTTCTTTACCTTTTAAAAAAAGATACTCAGAAGATTTTGAAAATAGAAACAATAAGAAATGTAAAAAGGTATCAATTAATAAAGAAATATCTGTGGAAAACTCTCATATTACTGAATATAAAGGCAAGGATGCCATATTAGTTAAATTAAAAAGAAATATTAATGATACTTACAAAATTGTTGAAAAACATACCTCAAAAAAGATGCTAAAAAGGTTGATTTTTTTTCCATAATTTTTTAGTCACATAGAAAATAAGCAAAAGATGGAAACAAAGAGCTCTAAAAAAATCTTGCAAAAGGTATAAATTTGTTTGTAATTTTTAAGACAAATATTCAGATCTCACCACTAGCTTACAAAAAAATAAGATCTAGTAAAAATCTACATTTTGTTAGTTTAGATATATTTATTGACATAAAGCCTCTTACTGGGTATGAAAATCAAGCTTGTGCTTGTAAAAGGCCAATAGATTCAAATAAGTTGGGATGTTTGGACAACTGCTTAAATAGGTGAAGTTTTATATTTCCTCATTAAGATAATTGGTATTGTTAATTTGTTTAGCTATTTTATGATATAAGTATAAAAAAACAATTTAAAGATTATATGTGGATAATAAAAATAATTTTTGCAAATTAAATATTTAACCATCATTATGTTGTTTTAGAATGATGTATGTTGAATGTAATCCTTCTCTATGCCCTTGTGGAGACAGATGTTCAAATCAAAGAATTCAGAAATATAAATGGTGCAATGATATTGAGCTCTTTAAAACATCAAACAGAGGGTATGGGGTCAGAACAACAAAAACTTTGAAATCTGGTACCTATTTTACATAATATTTTTTAATGCTTAACACCTTTGTAATTTGTAGTAATTTGTGGATGTGTTATCTTATACATTTTTATATTATAATGTTTTATTTAAATCTCATTATTATGTATCTTAATTAAGCCCTCTTGAGCATCTAATAAAACTTTTCATTTAATTTTACATCCTTAATTTTATTTTTAAGCTGTATAAATACAACTTATTAAGGTGAACTTATTATGGAATACACTGGGGAGGTCGTTACTGTTCAAGAGTTTGAAAAACGGTCCCATACTCCAACATATAATGGTTCACTGCATCATTATTGTCTTTACGTTGATCGAAAATGTGTTATAGATGCAAGGCATAGGGGTTCCCTTTGTAGGTAAAATTTTTTATAACTTTTAATTACACGAATATTTAGTTAATGCTTATACAATTTAAACAGATTTTTTCTCATATTATTATATCTAAAAAATCAATAATTTTAGGTTTTTGCTTTTATAGTACCTTACTTGCAAGCCTTACGCATAACTAAATTTAAAGATTATTATGTTTATAACAAGTTATTTAAATGGTTATGATAATATTGGAAAACTACATATTTATTACCTGGCATTATAATTATTCTCGTTTTTGGCTCAATGAATAACTGCTTTTTGGTGAAATTCCTGTAATCACTTTAATAGTTGTTAAAAAAACAAAATTATACTTTAAAAATCATCATCTCTGTAATTAAATTTTTTAGTATTAAAAAATTAATATATATAACATTATAGATTTTCCTGAATAAAAAAAATACAGACAATATATTTTTTAATAAGAAATGTAAAAAATTTGTTAATATGAAAATAAATTGAGGCGTGGTTTGGGGCCAAGCTTTATTAAACATCAAGTAATTTTGTTTTATTATTTTGATTGAAATAAATAGACCCGTTAGTTATAAATTTGGTAAAGTATTTTAGCAATAATTGAGCAGGTCCAGAATATGTGCTTATGAATGCAATTGAAACAAAGTGTTGATTTTTTTATAATAGATGTACAGCTGAATTTTATAATGCAATCTAAATTTTTATATTTTATTTAGCAAATTTTGTTGAAAAGTGTTATTATAATATAATTAATATGTCTCAAATTAGGCCAATAAATTATTTTTCAACATAAGTTTGAACAAAAAAAATGACTACCATTAAAAAAGATTTTTTTTTAATTTTTACAAACGTTTTTGTATTTGACCAATTTTATATAACGTATTTTGCTAAAATTTAGAGGGATTTGAAATTGGGACGCAAACCTTCATTCTATTAGTAATTTCACAAAGCAAAGTTTGCATTATAGCCGTGAATGTTATATTTTTAAATGCACCGATTGTTTGCTAAAATGCTGCCGTTATTACTTTTGGAAAGGTCAAATCTACTAAGTTGATAACTTTATTTGCCTAAATATATTTAAACACAGTTTGTAAACACAAAAAAATATAGAAGAAATTTATATAAACCCATTTAATATTAAAATTTCATAGAGTTTAGTTATTATTTGCGTAAGTAGTTCTTGACGAGATTGAGAAAAACAGCAAACGGATTAAAGCCAACGCTACATTTTATTCTCTTATCGTATAAATATAATTATTCCGACCAAAAAATAACAGTCGATATATTAATACAGGTTTGTTAACCATTCTTGTGCTCCAAATTGCGTAATCCAGAAATGGAGCGTTAATGGGCTTGGCCGTATGGTCCTTGTAGCAAAACCACATAATACAAGTTATTTTTGTCATTCAAGATATATATTTATAAATTTTTTTTTAATTTTTTGGTTATTATTTTTCAAGGTATTAAATTTAAAGCGTACAAATGTTTTTTTTTGAAATTTTTATTTATCTAAATAAAAATAATTTTTATTTATAAATCGATCTTTTATTTTGCTAAATCTTTGTAGATACCATCCCAGCCGGCACGGAGCTTACCTACGATTACAATTTCACTTGTTTCAAGGGTAAGAGTGCTCAACGATGTTTGTGCGGGAGTGGGCCCGGTGTATGTCGCGGCTATATAACAACTCAAAATGGCAATAATATGAGCTGTAATAATAGTAATTCCAATAAAAATGAGAATAATTTACCTAATCATTCCACTGGAACTGCCCTATATAATGTTAAAAACGATAAAGCAACTATAAGTAAACCAAACAAATCTAAAAATTTGAACTCAATCACCACTAAAAATCAATCCTATAATTCACAATTAAAAAGACGGTCTCACAAAAAAACCCTACCTTGTATCGATAATATTTCATTTATATCTAAACATACTACTCCCAACAACTATAATAATAATAGTAGCACAAAGAGTGTTCAAGTTATTTCCAGTAAAGGTAACATCAGTCCTTCCCTTCGAACTTTTAGCCTTAGGAATCGCGGAAGTGTTTTGGGAAGTTGCAGTTCTTCCAGTCCCAGACCGCCCTCTTCCAATGCCTCACACCATAAATCGTAACTTTTTGTCATAATTTTTAGGGATTTTATTTGGTTTGTCTAGCAACAAAACGTTTAAAAGCATATTTAGACACTTTGTATATATCTGTTAATAATTTTAAATAATTTGCCAAATTATTTTTATATTTTAATTTTGGGACGGTTTGGTCACATTTATCTTGAGTATTATGTCTTTTTTGCCAAACAACAAATTTAGCCATTTTTCCCCCCAAAATGCATCAAATTCAAGAATATTTTATATATTATATTAAAGTATGGAATTGAAATCGGAGTATGACATTTTCAACGATATCATACGTGAAGCATCGTCACCTCTATTCAATAATAGAAGGAGGCATATATCTTCTGATAAAAATGAAACACATACTTTGAATAACACGATGGGCAGAACCAAAGAAATTTCACGGGCCGACGTGGCCAGACTTAGTCTTTCGGCCGGTTACAGGGACAGGAGAAAGAAACCTCTTTTGGTATCAACAAAAAATCGTGCGTTCGCAAAGACTCGAGTCAATCCATCTCCTATTTCCGATATTAAACATCGGCTTATCCGTTCACCTCTACCTAAAAACAAAGTCCCGGAAAATGATGTCAAGCAGCATACATTAGCAAAAACTAATAAATCTGAAAAGGAATTTAATTTACCCCTTCCCAACACTCGTAAAAAGGGTGAGCATTATTAACATAATTATTACATAATTTTAAGCTATCACGTTTAAGTATTATTTTTTTATCAAAATGTGAGGGGAAAATATTATATGTTGTTTTATGTTTTCGATAAAATGTTGTCTAAGGGACTCGGAGCAAAATTATTTATTTTTTGTTTAAATCTATAACAATAAACTTGTAGCAGTTTCCTCCAAACCCATTTCCCCAATTGGGGACGGCTACCCGTCACGGCCTTTCCTCTTTTAATTCAGCCCCACAGAGTTGAATGAGATTTTAAATACTCCTGTTACCTATTTTTTCTGGCCTAGGTTCTCAAAAAAATGGGCGTTTAAGCTCACCCGACTTATATAGATACAAAGATTCTAAATAATATTATTATCTTTATTGGCAAAATAAGAATTTATAATTCACTTTTTGTTATTTCATAATTTGACTTGTCCCTTTCTATACCTCCTACGTTTTTGGATAGATTAATTTTGCATCACACAATCTTGATATATTTATGGTATTTTTAATTTGTTTGCATGTATTTGTTTATAGAGGCTATGTCAAAAGTTCAACATGCTATCAAAAATATTAGAAAGACCATATCCCATTTTAACAAATCATCCACTATTTCTCAAGCTGCGCATAGCCTTGTTAGCAGAAATCAAAAAGAAAAAGACAACAAAATTGGGCAAAATAAGCTCACTAAATTCATACAACGCAAAATTGCCGGTGTAAGAGATGTTTTCAATAATTCCACAAAGGTACACGTAAACGTTGTTCGTTAATTTTTAAAGGCAATATAAAATTACCTCTTAAAATTAAAACAACTGATGAATTAATTATTACACAGGCAACAAATCTAGAGTTATAAGTTAACTTCAGAGACAACCCTGCCTAAGGAATTTTCTGATTCGTTTACCGTTTTTTCTAATCAAACTTTGTAAGCCATATAAAAAAATGCCAAAAAACAACAACTGATGAATTAGTTTTTACACACACTCAACAAATTTTTCAGAGTTGTAAGCTAACAGTGACCAGACCTGCCATCTAAGGAATTTTCTAATCCGTTTACCGTTTTTTCTAATCAAACTTTATAAGCCAGATAAAAATTTTGAAAAAAAATGCCAAAAAAGAAAAAAAGATTTAAAAACAACAACTGACGAATTATTTATTCAACAGGTCAACAAATTTTTCATATAAGCTAAATTCAGAGACCCGACCTGCCATCTAAGGGATTTTCTAACCCGTTTACTGTTTTTACTAATCAAACTTTATAAGTCAGATAAAAAATTTTGAAAAAAATGCCAAAAAAATTAAAAATATTCAAAAACAAAAAAACTTGAAAAAAAATAAATATGGTCAATTCCACCTCAAATCGACAAACTTTTTCCCTTCAAGTCTCAGTTTTGGCTGAAAATTGGTATATTGGTAGGGTCCTTGGGTGCTGATAAAAACCTAATTTTTTTTTTGACCGGAAGTGATTTTTGACCGAGATATGAGCAAATATCTTTTTCATTTTTTTTTTAAAAAAATTTGAGGCAACTTTGCACGCATGTATCATCAAAAGTATTGTAGCTAGAGTCATAATTTTTTTTTATTTTGAAGTTCGTAATAATGGCTACCTTAGACGCAAAAAATATTTTAAAATTTTTAAGTTACTAAAAAATTAAAGTCAAGTTTAGACACAAATAGCTCAAAAAACATATCTTTAAATTTGCTGAAAAATTTATAAAACATGGCCCTTAATAATGTTAATAAATATATGATTTAATAAGTTTGGGACCGACATGACTTTTTACAAAATTTGAAAAAATCAATTTTTTGCCCTAATTTTGGGACATATTTATGCCCTTTGCACTATATTAGAATATGCCAATGTGCCAAATTTGACAGTATTTAAGAAGCAGGACATATGGGCAATTATGTTAGACCATAATAGTTTGATTTAATTGATAACTACTATTATTAAATTTACAATTAAAAAGTGAACCTTAAAACCGAAAAAAGTGAAAATTTTGCCTGTTTTCAAAATCGACTTTCTGGTTAACCAGCCAATCTTTTTTCAATATTTAACATTCATTTTATAGATAAAATATTGCTTAATAACATATTATAGCCCCAGCTATTTTCATTCGATTTTGACGCTTTTACAATAAAAATACCTAAATTTACCAAAAAACAGCAATATTTTAGGTGTCAAAAAACTAATGCAGATTGTATTCGTCTGTGCAAGCTTATTTTTTTATTATTTTTGCATAATTAACTAATATTATTTAGAACCTATATAATAAGTCATAATTTGCCTGTTTAAGTGTTAATAAAATAGTATATATGTTATGTATAGAAAATCTTAAAAGAACGAGATAGGTAAATTACAAAAAAATGAGAATATGAAATCATTTCATTATTTTAATTAAATTTGTAATTTGTTATATTTATTAAAACATATACTTGTGTTAAAATTCGTTAGGAACGCATTTAGTTATAAAAAACTTTAGGTCAATGCCCAAATCCATTTGCCTATAGAATCAAGTAACAGTAATATTTCCTCATTCTTTAATAGGTCTAGTGCGTCTATATTATAAAACAAGGATGTAATTGGAACTAAAATTGTTGGTTTTTAAACTTTATTAAGGTCGGTTAAATATATATTGTATGCCTTGTTCTAAATAGCCTTTCAAAAACATATTTGGCATTTGTAAAAATTAGTAAAAAAGACTGAATGTCTATATTTTATTTATATTAAATTGGGTCTAATATTTAGTCTTAAAATTCATCATTGAAGCTAATTCTGCCTGTTATAATCATTTAAAGTTGTTTAACCCTAAAATGACTTCTTTTATGTATTTATAACATCAAAAAATCATATCGCTGAGTTTCAAAAACAATTTGACTTATAACGTTTATTTTAAGTTTGTTAATATGCTTAAAAAAGAACATCTGTTAAATCTCGATATTCTAAATAGGCCAAAAATGTTCTATTTACTTTTTTTTATCAGATTTAACCTTGTTGTGGCTGTTTAATTTAAAATCTATTGATTTAAAGAAAAAAATAAATTTTTACAAATTTTTAAACCTTATTTTTTTTTTTAAA
This sequence comes from Acutogordius australiensis, assembly GCA_030555515.1. Classification (NCBI taxonomy): domain Eukaryota; kingdom Metazoa; phylum Nematomorpha; class Gordioida; order Gordea; family Gordiidae; genus Acutogordius; species Acutogordius australiensis. The sequence continues at coordinate 21,850,250 of CM060245.1, read as the reverse complement.
ATCGTCCCAAAAATTTTTTATACATTAAATTTAACCAATTTTTTGAATTTTGCCGAGGATAAATATTGAGAGTTATGTGTACAAACTAAAAAGGACTAGTAAAAGTTAACAAATATAATCATAAAAATTTTAAGTTTTTATTTTTTACACCTTAAAATTTCAAAAACTTGGCAAACTTTGGTTTTTATTTCATAAAAAGCTATGTGTACGTTAAAAAATGTTGGGGGAAATTTATGTTATATAGCGATGTTTTATGTATAAAATGAATTTTTAAATTTTCAAATTGGTTTGGTAGTGACCCTGAACGTCGGCTTTGAAGATAGGAGTAAAATACTGAATTACCAAATTTTTTGATCTGAAGTTCCCTTTTTCTTTCCATAAACAATAGTTTGAATCAAATTAATAAAACTGTTATAGCCTAACATAATTGCCCCTATGTCTAACTTCTTATATATAAAAAAATTTGGCACTTTTAAATATTTTAATATAGTGCAGGGAGCAAATTTTTGTTTAAAACTCAAAAAAAAAATTTTTTTTGAATTTTTTAAAAAGTCTAGTCGGTCCCATACTTTTGAGTTCACATATTAATAATGAATACTAAGGACTGTATTTCAGCAATTTTTTAAGAAATTCAAAAATACGTTTTTTTAGTATCAAACTGAATGTTCTTTACAAAATTGTAAAATTTTAAAATAAATTTTTTAGAATAATAAATACATGCAAAATAGCCCCTATTGTCCTCTTCAAAATAAAAAAAAATTAAGTCTCTAGCTATAATATTTTTTGACTTATAACCTCCCAAAGTTGCATCAAATGTGAAAATTTACCTTGCGTTTTTTTCTTTTGCCCCTTTCTTCGTCAAAAATCACTTCTGGTCAAAAAAAATTTCCAGATTATGAGATACCCTTAGATACTACCTCCATGCAAAATTTTAAATAAAAAGGGGTACCCCTCCCGGACTTGTTGGATTGAGGTGGAATTGACCATATATATTTTAAACAGCTAAACTGCTAAACTTTAATATTTCATGTCCTATTTAGGTTTGGGTGACAAATATTCTGTAAAACCTGAATAGTGATGTAAGAGCTTGATATATTTGAAATTTTATTTCTCATTATTTGAAATAAAATATATGAGTTACGAATTATATTAATATAAAAAAAATTATTTTTTTATGGTATTCTCAAGGTCGCAAAATCTGTCACTTTAATTAAATTGGCCATTTTTTTGATATATGCATAAGAAAATAGCCGAGGTCTGAAGAAATTTAGGAAAACTAAAAATATTTTTGAGTTTAGTTCATCATAAGAAATATTTTTCTCAGTCTCATAATTTTTTTTTTCAATCATTGAAATTTAAGTCGACCTGTGATATAGTAGTCACATAAGTATTTATAAATGAATATTTCTCATTTACAATCTCAACATTCTTGATAGAAATTTCCATATAAATGGTTTATAATAACTTAGAAAAAGGAAATTATTATAAACGGTAAGAGGCCAGCTACCGTAGGCATCCACAAACCTTTATACACTAAACAACTCGAGGCCAAAAAACCAAAACTTGATGTTGCGTCCGAAAAGGTTTAAAAAACATTTCGTTCTTTTTATATATTATCTATTCCTAAAATTTTATTTATAAACCTAAAAAAAACATAAGTAATTATTTAGAAAATCCTATATATAGGCTAAACGTCGTTCCGCTTCGCCATGTAAACAGTCTAGCACCTCAACCACCATCGAACGATATTGGCTCTTTAACTTTTACCTTCAATATGCGCGTACGCCCCTTTGTTTAGTTACTCGGCTCATTTTTGCCTCTGCCCTTCCATTTGACAAACCTTTATTAACTGCTGATAGGAATTCCAAATCCTTAGTTCAAAAATCATGTCCACAACTCCGAAATTCTAGGATATCTCGAGATTTTGGGAATGGAAAACGTATTTTCCTTTCCAGAACTATGAGGGATTGCATGATATATAATCACGATTTATTATTGATAACGCCCGAAGGTCTCAAACTTTGGCTCTTTCTTCAAAACGAAATCAAAAGAGTTCAGCAAACTAAGGATGGTCACCTCGATGTGAACACAAATGAGGCCATGTCAAATGTTCATGAAATGGATATGACAACTGATATAAAAATGAATGAACTAGGTGTTTATTTATATTACTTAACTTAATTTATATATCTTTTGCAGATTATTAACTTTTGTCATTGTTTTTAGAAACATCACAGCAAAATCTACTTAAAGAAATATACCTACTTGTAAAATATCATCAAGATTCACGGATTAAGGAATGGAAATATTTGATTAGCCCGTTTTTACATAACACTCTACTGGGAATTGATATTAAATACGAGTAATTTGATTGCTTTTTGCAGTATTTAATATATAGGTAATCTGGGAAATTTGGGCAATTTATATTTTATTTATTAGGAACGAAACCAACAAAGAACAGCAGTCGCCTCTGCCATATCGCAGAACAGTGTCACGTGTTTTAAGGATTTTGAAACCAGACTACTCAATGCACCCGGCGCCAAAGAGAGCTCTTATTACACAACCTACAAAATGTTTGATCGAGATTTTACTCGAATATTGCAGCATTTTAATAAGATTTATATGGCGTCTTTGACCAATATGGAATCGCATGTGCCTAACAAGTATCAATTTATTATTAATAAATGTTTGGTTACACATGTTCTTAAATATAAAAATATTTAAAGTGAAATTTAATTAAGTTAAATTTTAAAAAATTGAGTGTAATTTATAACACAGTAAAACAAAATTTAGATACATATTTAAAAATTAATCGGATCAAGACTTAGATATAGGTATCTTGTACCTTTTTTAATTTTCTTTGGGCTTGTTAAAACCTTAAAAATGAGGGTAATACACGATTCCGAAAACTTAAAATTTTTACCTTAATGTTGATGTTGGAGTTTAATCTATTAAAAAATTTATTTTTATTTCAAATGAAAAATTTTATTTATAGAAAAAAATTATATGTTTATTCTTGGATCGCAAAAAACGTCCATATTATATTTTGTCATTTTTTCGACTGTCCCGGATTTGCAAGGCAAAGCCGAAGGTTGTATTGAATCCAAAAAAATATATAAAAAGTCAATTGTAGCATATTATTGAAATTGCAAACTTCTATTAACCTTCATGTATCACGTTTTTTGATTATCTAGGAGGCAAACTGATGTAAAAAAATTCTTTTAAATCCGTATTTTTCTTTCATTTTTGCCATTTACAACGCGCCTATAGAAATTTCTATAGTATGCCATCTATACCTGATTTTTTTATAGCAAAAAGCATCAGCACGCCTGGGATGCCCTCAAATTACTGGAAGAACTTTATGTTACGATAACTAATGCCAGGATCCATGCATTACGGCGAACCTTCCCTTCCGAAAATATTCCATTAAAAACTCTCGAATTATCTCATTTTCCATTGTCTTCTACGGTACTAAATGTTGAATCAAAAACCGACCGATCTCTCGATGTAAAGTGCAATGTAACTCAACGTACCCCTAATACCAATTTTAAAAGTAAAAATTTATTTGAGATATGCAATTAGACGAGTTTTTTAAAATATGTTTTAGGATTTACTATAAGAACAATGTTTTTTGTTTTTTTTTTCGAGCATATATAAAGGTATAAAAATGCATATCTATTTAAAAAAAATCTTTGCATGTTTAAAAAATAACAAAAAGGCATTTTTTATGCTAAAAATTAGGTGATATACACACCTCACAATTGCAAATGTGTTGTCTTGCGTACCGAATATTTGATTTATCTAGAAAAATATCCACTATTCAATAATTTGCAAAGTTTCTAAAAACTTTATTACTCATTATTTGAGATAAAATGTTTTAGTTATGAGAGTTTTATATGAAAAAAATTCTTTAGTTTTACCTTTTTATGGTATTCTCGAGGACGTAAAATTTGTTAATTTGTTCAAAAAAGGCCATTTTTCGATATGGACGGATTTAAGGATCCGAAGGCGGAAATTACGAAAAACGGAAAATATATATCAGATAAGGCCATTTTTGGAATGTATGCTTTTATGTTTTCATAAACTAAATTTTCTGACATTGATATTTGTTGACCTGTGTCATGAATATGTTTAAATGTATATTAAACTTTAGATCGAACAGTTGACCAATATTGTTGTGTATATGTTGTTTTATTTATTTGTTAAAAATGCCCGTTTTGAGAATGGGCCTTGCAAATTACACTTTTTGTTTTAATTAACTTGAATTTAAAAAAAATTATATTTAATTTAACTTTTAGATCACGCATTCCTTAAAACTGAAGATGATCAACTTTATAGCGAAGCAACCCTTAACAAAATGTATGTCTTTAATATTAATAAATGACGGTATTTACAGTTCGACATTTTGAGATATGAGCTAATTAATTATAGATTTTTAAAACCGTTTACACAACTGCTATATATATTAATTCAATAAAAAAAAATTTAAATAAAAACAAATTACATCGAGAAAAATGTACAAAACAGCTAAAAATAATATTTTTATTTCCATCCGATAAAAAATGTTTTATATAGTTTGGGGTACAAAATATTATTATAGTCTTAGTGTGAAAGTTCTTAAAAATTTAATATTTTTTTTTATCTTAGATAACAAATTTAAGTTAGCGATCATTTAAATATTTAAAAAAAACTTAATCTAAAGGAATCTCAAAGTCACACATCAGTCTATTTTGCCAAATTTGGCCATTTTCAAAGTTCTTGGATTTATAAGGCCTTGCTCTAGGGTTGATTTTAAAAATAAAAAAAATATTAGAAATTTAGCCATCTTTTAGATTCACATGGAAACGTTTAGGAATTCATTGATCTTTGTAGGACTCACTTAAACTATATTTACACAACTCGTTTCTTATTCATCCTTTTTTTGATTCAGTTCTCAGATTTACACAAACGTTTTTTAATATTACTCTATTATGTTGGAATTATCATAATTTTGAACCAAAATTGCTTTTAATTTATCTACAATTTGTAAAAAACCTCTTTCCCTTGATCAAAAGCCTAAATTGTTGCCTTACTATTTTCCATCGTGTAACCATCTCTGTCTCTTAATATCTGTGGTGCTATCTCCTAATTATCTATATTTTTTAACAAATTCTTTTGCAACATGCAGAAGTTACGATCCCAAAAGGAATACTTTTTGCGATCTCGATATTTAAGATTTGCAAATTATCAATATGTTTTAATTAAATTTTATTGATACTTTTTAGATTTAAAAAATCAAATTTTTTTAATAAATATATAGAAACATAAAATTGCCGCCTGTTTTCTTACCTCTGTTTTGTTGTTATTTTGCAATTGTATTATTTTTTACCTCTAAATTAAGAAGTGAGGGTATGTTTGTTTAAATTTTTTAAGTCTAAAACTGAAAAAAGGCTCCAATATAAATGTTTTTTTTAATTTATGTAGAAAATTAGGGTAGTCAATCATAAATGTAAAATGAGCAAAAACATCGGCGATTTTTTTTATGAATAATTTCATCCTCAGGGCTTATATCTATATATTTTTTATAATAATCAAATACAAAAAAACAACGGTTTTACCCCATGTCCACACTTTGTATATATAGAATTTTTAATTTCGTAGCGCAGTGGTATACTACAGGTTAATAAATCGGATACATATTTTTAGTTCTCAACCTGATAAGACACTCGTTACAGTCGCAAATATGGAGACGCCATCCGCTACTTCTCCGATCGCATCCGAATACAAAGACAGCATAGATTGTCAGTGCCGGATTTTCAGGGAAGAAGGGGACATGATACAATGTGATAGCTGCTCGAGTTGGCAACATTGCGAATGCGTGGGTATATATACACCTTCTGAAAGCAATAACATTGGCCATAATGTCTCTCCTCTTAAAACATTGAATTCAGCAATGAATGAAACAACTGGTCAGGACATTGATGGTAATTATTTCGATTTAATTGCTTAGCGCCTTTTAAAATAGGCTTTTGCTAAATTATATCGCCGGTTCTGATACATTGGCAATGGATATTTAGAGAATGACTTGTAAAATAACGTTTTAAAACAGAATATTTTTAATCTAAGAGTTAGGGAACATATTTATTATATATTGATAATCAGCACCAAATTATGTCTAATAACGATAGTTGCTATAAAGGCTAACAATTTTTTATTCGCTGTTATTTGTATAATTATTTAATTGTACCCTAATATTTAACCAGTTATATGATGTCATTTTTATGTGATTAAACCCTTGCATCAAATCTTTGTATTTGTATTTTTTAAGACGCTTCCTCGCAATCAAACAATTACACATGCCCATCTTGTTTGGGAAAAACTATCTCAATGGTAACATTTTTTAAAATTTGAAATAATCAAATTATACATCGAATTCATATATTTTTGGTCTGTATTAAATACTTATATAATCAGTTTAACACGTGTGTTTTTATCATTTATATAACTCAAAACATTTTCAGGATATCAAATTATACACTGCAGTGGTCCAAGACTATGATTCCCCTCATGCCTCTACATCAGCCACTTTAAACAACGTTTCTAATTCAAAAAAGACAGCTCAAAAGTCGGCCAAAAATTCTGAAATCACTCAAAAGTCTCATATATTTTTGCCTCTTTTACCTATATAATACTGATTTTATATTATTATGGATAATTCTATAAAAATGAAACTTAATTTTAATAATATTTTGCCATTTTTTCAAATTTTCTGTCGCCTTTATCTGTATTTTTTATCTTCATAATTATGGAACTACTAAAAGTTTCGCTTTTTAGTAGAATGATTCAAAAACTTGCAAAGAAAAAATTATCAGATGCATCGTAGCTTGGATTTAAAAAGCATTGTTATCTTAAAAGTTTAGATGATTTTACCGCTAATTGAAGAACAAGACATTTTGGAAAAACAAAAAATTTGGGTGCGGGCGGGCATCTGGTCATTATATCCCAAACATATTATAATTAACCTCATTCGTGATCATCTTCATTCATTTTTATTAATAACACAGGTCAACAAATTTTTAAGAGTTATGAGCTAACTATGGATCAAACCTGATTTAAGGATCGTTTTTATCAAACTTAGTTAGTCAGCTATAAACAATGAAAATTTTAGAATAAATGCCAAAAAAAAAGATTTAAAAACAAAAATAAATTGAAGGTTTTTTTTGCATATTCACAACAGCTAAACTGTTAAATTTACACTTCAAATAGAACTTTTATTAAAACCCGATAATATATCGTGTCGTATTTGAGCTTGGACGCGAAATATTTTATTATCAAAATGCTGATGTAAGAGCTTGATATACTAAAAATTTTATTTTTCATTATTTGATATAATAAATATACGTTACAAGGGATTTATACGAAAAAATATTCTTAAGTTTTTTCTTTTTAGGGTATTTTCGATCTGTCACTTTGGTCAAAAAAGGCCATTTTCTTGATATGGACGTATGTACGGAGCCAAAGCCGGAAGAAACTAAGAAAAACGAAATATATATATGAGATAGGGCCATCATGGGGATATATTCTTATATGTTTTCATAAAATTAACGGTTGTGCCATTGATATTTGTTGACCTGTGTAATTTGAAAAATTTTATAAGATAATTTTAGACCTTTAAGATGATAGCAATTTAACATTAAAAACGAAGTTGTAATAAAAATTAACAAATTTATAAGGAAAGTAGCAAATCTTTTTCTATCATTGTTTTATTTCATTTTAGTTTTTTTTTCATTTTGTAGCTAAATTAAAACTGCATTTGAAATTCAAGTTATTAATGCACTTTTATAAATGATATTCCACGCCGGTTTTTCTGACATTTTGAACGGCAAAGTATAATCTTAGCCTTTACATATTTAAATAAATGGTAGAAAAACCAGCCAAATTAAATAAACAGAAAACTGATATTTAGGACAAAAGTTATTAAAATCATATATTTTCTAATTCTTGCATTATTCAAATTTGTCGATCTGTTATTAGTTCTCACATCCCAATGGGAAATCTCAATACCTCTAAAACCGAAATAACCGAGGGGCAAAAATGTCACAAACTTACCTATTACCGTACAATGGCTAGCCTAACTCGCAATTTTCGGATAAAATGCGGTGAATGTTATTACGTTATTAGAGCTGATCCTGCTGTTGTTAATGCCAAACCACCAACCAATAGCGATGTTTATGAACCAAAAGAGAAAACGTCCAATCGTGGCGGACCTGCTAACATTGTTAGAGGTATTTATCTTGCAATTATTGGCACTACTATCCTAATAAGTTATAATTAAATGCTCAATAAAAAAAGTTTAATTTCTCTTTCAAATAGCATAGTTAATTTTATAATTTGCCCATCCCTGCTTGCAAGTAGTTTTAGATATTGTTATGTATTGGATTGTATACCTTTTTAGTAAACTTATTTTTACTAGTTTAGTAGATTCCTCGCATCAAAAGCAGATAATGAAAATTTCTCTCCAATTCTTATGTCCAATTTAAATGATGCTTCCGGCTTTTTGTTTTTCTCTAATACTTCATAGTACATTTACTATTGCTCAAGATATTTATTAGATTTTAACATTTACCGAAAATTTTAAACCCAACCTCTTTAAAATTATTAAAAAACTCCATGCGTTTAGCTTCTGTCGACACAACCACGACGTTCAATATAGACGAAATGGACGTCTTCAAATGTCTTTACCTCTTTACGGACGAGAGTGGCAAACGTTGGGCCCAAGGCCATCACTTTTTACGGCCCAGTGAGACTTACCACGAACCGTCGAGGAAATTTTACTTGAATGAATTACTGCTCGTAAATATATACGAAACGGTCCCCATCGAAAGCATCTATAAACCGTGTTGGGTATTGGATCACGGGACTTACTGCAAGTAAATAAAAACAGCTACATAGCCGTTAACGGGGAAGGTGGAAAAACTTAGCGTGGACCTTACCTCCTTTTCCCACGGGGTTTGCCTTTTTTCTGGTTAATATTGAATTGCCTGGCTCGCCCCCCCCCCTCTTCTTTCTCAAAGGTAATCTGACCAATTGGCAGCTCGGTGACTTGCAAGTTGGTCTGGCAATGTAATTTCTAAACTGAAATAATTATTTACCATAATCCGTTTACCCTAACTCCTATATACAACAACAAATTTATCTTTGGTAACATAGGTCAACAATTTTTTGAGAGTTATGAGTTAAGTAACCTCCATTTTAGGGAATATCAAATTCGTTTACCGTTTTTTCTAACCAAATTTAGTTAGTCAGTTATAAACATTGAAAATTTTAGAAAAAAGGTTAAAAAACCAAAAAAGATTCCAAAAATAAATTGAAATTATATTTTTGCATATTCAAACTAGTTGTTAAATTCAAACTTGAAATATATTTTCATTAAAAACCGATAATATATCGTGTCTTATTTAAGTTTGGACGCGAAATTTTTTGTATTATCTAAATGCCGATGTAAGAGCTTAATATATTAATAAAATTTATTTTTCATTATTTGTGATTAAAAATATAAGTTACAAGGGATTTTTATATGCACGAAAGAATTTTGAACTTTTCTTTTTAGGGTGATCTGTCAATTTGGTTAAAAAAGGCCATTTTTCGTTATAGACGGATCTAAGGAGCTAAAAACGGAAGAAACTAAGAAAAACAAAAAATATATATGAGATTAGGCCATTTTATGAGGATGCATTTTTTTATGTTTTCAAAATTCACGTTTCTGACATTGATATTTGTTGACGTGTGTAATAAAAACAATATAATTAATGATATGGGATTGAAAATGAGAAAAAAACAATATAATTAATGATATGGGATTGGGAACGAAGGTGGGAAAATGGGCGGCTTATGGTCTAACTAAACGATTTTTTTCATAATATACATTTATTAGCTCTTTTCTTTTATATTGGAAAAGTTATAATACAAATTTTATCTTAAAACCCTGTTATTAAACACAAGTCGCATTATTTCACAACTTTCCATACCTATTCATCTAAGATTTTTTTGGGACCAACCTGTTTTTAAATTTTGTTAACTATTTATAAAATTTTAGATGTATTTTGGTGACAATTTATAAAACTTAACAATTATGAAATCATATCCTAGAATAGCTAGATTTTTAAAACTTTATTAATCATTTATCAACTCGTTTAAATTATATTATATAGAATTAAAAATAAATAAGAAATAAAAAATAAAATATAATTCGGTAATAAGTGGTTACCTTTTTCACTTTGAAATCTGTAGATATCTAATTTCTTTGAAGATCTCTTTAAATTTGCACCCGTGGTTAAATTTTTTCAAAATAAAACATTATCGTATATAATATTTTAAGTTAAATATCTCTTAATAATGATTATTTATTAGCCTATTTAATAACTTATTCAAACTAGAAAAAATGTCAAATTTAGATCAAATAAAATTATGGTTTAGGGTCAAATAACTTCTCTTAATTTTATAATAAAAACATTCGTATTTTTGTTAATATTTTTTAAGAGGGCTAATTCATTTACTAGCAAAAACTTATAATTGAAATTTTTTCATATTTTTTTTAACAAATTTTAGAGGAAGACCCTTAGTTGAGAATATACCACCTAAACCCCAATCCCTCAAAATTGGCAACCAGGAGACTTGGTTTACAGATTTAACTCTTCCCGACGAACGAGATGTTTATATATGTCAACTGAAGGTCGACCGAAAGGCTAGAAAATTTGATCGAGCTTCAAAATTTAAGTATAAAAGACTTGTTTGTAAACATTGAATACAATATTTAAGTATCTCCAATAGATTAATTTTTTAACGGGACCTAAGATGTTAATTTTTTAGATCATGTTATACTGAATTATTTATTATCAAAATATATAACGTACCTAGCTATTTATTTACAGTTTTTAAAAAAGATATTGAGAAACCATATAATTATATAATTCTTATATTAATGCCAGTAAAAAGAAAACATGTAAAATTAGTTTGTAAAAAGAAAACATGTTTGAAAATTAATTTTGATCCATTTGATTTACTTGAGAAAATTTTAAACTTTTTTTTATCAAAAATTTTTTGCAGGCTAATTTAATAGTTTAATTAATTTTTATTCAAATATCACACAGGTATAATTGCATCCAAGACTCTTACTGTTTTCACTATTACGATCAACCGCTAGTTCCTAAACGTATCTACTTCCCCCATGAAATCCCAAAATCGTATGCTAAATCAGATCCAAACCTTAAATTTTTACGAATTGATTCCGTTAAAATTCCATCGAATGCGACCACTCAATTATTGAATGATAAGCCAACGAACAAAAGTCATACTAAAATAGAGGTAGGAAATTTTTTGGTCAAAATGTATTAGTCAGATGTTGGATCACACAGGTCAACATATCAATGGCACAACCGTGAATTTTATTAAAACATAAAAGAATTTTCATGATGTCTTTATCTCATATATATATTTCGTTTTTGTTAGTTTCTTCCGGCCTTGGCTCCTTACATCCGTCCATATCGTAAAATTGGCCTTTTTTGACCAAATTGATAGATTGAGAATACCCTAAAAAGAAAAAATTTAAGAATCTATTTTTCTTATAAAAATCATTTGTAACTTATATTAATCATATCAAATAATGAGAAATAAAATTTTTTAGTATATTAAGCTCTTACATCAGCATTTAAATTATACAAAATATTTCGCGTCCAAACTTAAATTCGACACGATATATTATCGGTTATTAATAAAAGTTTTATTTGAAGTTTTTAACAGTTTAATCTGTTGTAAATATGCAAAAAAAAATTTAATTTATATTTGTTTTTGAATCTTTTTCGTTTTTTTTGTCATTTTTTTTCTAAAATTTTCAATGTTTATGACTGTCTAAACAAGTTTGATTAGAAAAATGTTAAATGGATATCCCTAAGATGGCGGCACGTTTGATCTCCGTAGTTAGCTCATAACTCTCTAAAATTGTTGACCTGTGTCATTAAAAACAAGCAAATTTAAGCCACCGATTATAATTTCCAATACACAGATTTTTTTAAACTTTATAAAACGTTAATTTTTCGCCAAAATTTTAAAGTGACATTGATTTTTTAAGCTATGTTTTGTTAAATATTATATAACATAGCTCGACAAATTTATAAATTTGAAGAGCTTTGAGACCAGTGCCATCTTAAGGATTTTCAAATCCGTGTATTTATTTCAAACAAACTTCGCTAGCCAGCTACATTGAAAATTTTGAAAAAAAAAGTATTTAGCATAAAAGACTACTCGTTGTGGCACGTCCTGACCTTAAGATTCTAAACAAATTTGGAGTTAAAACATTTTTTTTTATATATAATCGCATATAGAATATATTATTGATTTTATTATTATTAGACCAGCAATATAAATCAAAAAGTAAATGGTTCTTCATTCGCAAAAAATAAATTCCATTTTCCAAATAACGAAAACCTAACACCGGTATTTGATCGCTTAATGGTATCGGATATATTTAAGAAAGCTCTCCCTAATATTTTCGATGTTAAAAGAAAAGCCCATTTAAACGCAAATCGCCTTTTCTCAAAGTCAAGGGATGTTAAGGTAAATAAAATTGGCAAATTTTTCAAATATATACTAATTAATTAGATCAAGGGTACTATCATTTAAATTTTTAACACCTTGTTTGTTTGGCCAAACAATTTAGTATCTATAAATAGAAAATTTATACAAAAAATGTTAAAAAACTATTAAGATTTAATAATAATTAAACTTATATGAGCAACTAGAAATATTTTTACACCTAAAATAAAATTTTGTCCTGGTTAAAAGTCCAAATTGAATTTGGGACGCAATATATTTTTTAATTTTGATTTTGGAACTTGATATAATTTAAAATTCTATTTCGTGTGAAAAATTAAATTTAGTAATATGCGGTCGGGATATTAAATACCTATACGATATTTATAATTATCCTTTCAAATCCGTTTGTACTTCTCAAACACATTTAATTTCATTATTAAACTTTGCGATAACGTTGTTTACCCTAGTTAGGTTTATTTATCATGGGTTTTTTGTACATTCTTTTTTTCCTGGTTATTTAATGGTTGTCCGAACCCATTATAATGAATTTTATGGACGGCCAAGTTTTTTATAGATGACAACTTGTAAAGGAAATTCTAGTAGTTTGTATGTTTTTGATTTTATAGTTTTTCTTTTCAAATTTCTGTTAAATATAGTAAAAATATTATTTAACAAATTAATAAATTATATCTGTAAATCGATTCCTCCCTTATTTTGGCCTGCAATAAAAAAAGTTTGCACGGTTGCCGAACTTATAAAGACAGAGATTTTCTGAGCATATTTAGATAATTTGGGAAATGATTTTGCCTTCCAAACCACATTCAGCACACTCGCTCATTTTACTTTTTTGAAAGATGTATATTATATTATCTTAATTTCACCAAAATCCGATTTTTACATCTTTTACCAGCGACTTCTGCTTAATTAGGCATATTGTATGAGGTTAAATATATATTAATTTGTATTTAGCTTTTTTCTGATAAAAAAGAAACAGCATTTCCATTTTTCTAAATTAAAATAAATGCTGACGATTTTATAAACACAACTGTAAATGGGCATTTAAAAGGTAGCATGATCATATAATTGGTCAATTTTAAATTTAAAGTATGAAAAAATTTACAATTTAATTATTTGAAACTGATATCTTTGTTGACCCACCCAATAGAGTGAAATTTAATAAAAATCTTTTAAATAACATTGTTTGAATTTCTATGAATAATTTAAATGCTTAGAATTTAGTTACCAAATAAAAAGTTAATTCACTGCAATAACAGGCACCAGGCCAAACAAACTTCTGGGTCCCGATAAAAAAATTTATCAAAATTATATAAAATGTTCCTTAGGGCACGTGCAAAGTGAGTTTTTATTTTCGTAAAATTTTCAAAATTTTGAAAAAAAATATTTTGTAATAAAACGCAAAAAAAAAGTGCAAATTAATATTGATAAAATGCTTTTTCTGGAATAAAAAATTTTTGAAAAAATTTTGAAAAAAAAATAAATTTTCAAAATTTTTAGAATTTTCAAAATTTTACGAAAATAAAAACTCACTTTGCACGTGCCCTTAACCAAACAAATAAATGTCTTGATTTATACGGACTTAAAATAATATCATATTAGGTTTAATATTTAACATATAAAAAAAAAATTTCTGATATCAGTTTTAAAATTTTTGAGAATTTAACAAATCTGATTGATAAGCCCTTGTTAAATTAATTAGTTGTACTAATTAATTTGTCCAACTAATTAATTTGTCCAGTATAGAATATACAAGAAAGTTTTTAGGCAAACAAGTATTTTTTCTATTAGTGTAAAATTTCTTTCTAGAATCTTAGTTAATTAATTGATTATTATTTTTTAAATTTTTAAAAATTATGCACAAATATAGAAAAAGAAGTTGGAAGATATTATTGCAAATTTGGCTAGATAACGCATTCCTACAATTTACTCCCACAACTTGCACAAAATTCATAAATTTTTATACAACATATTATTTTTTTATGAGGAAAATAATATTTATTAAACATAAAAGAAAGTTTCCAATTATTCTCTAAGTATTAGGTCAATATTATTTTAGCTTTTATGGTAAAAATAATAACGTTTCCCCACTTTTGCAAAACATTGTAATTTAAACATTTTATCAAAATATTTGGTGCCTGGAAAACCAAAATTCTACGCTTTAAAAAAATACTTTAATAAATTTTAACTTTTTCCAAACATGGTTTAATTTTTACCCATAGTTTAAACAGCGTTTAAATTAATTTCAACTCACCACTTTGATCTATTTAAAAGATATTGATTAATTAAACCATTAGTTTTTGATCGCTTTAAAAAATATTTATGTACAAGACAGGCCTCTTGAATTAATTATTTTGAAACTTAATGTTAATATCATGTAAAACATACTTAAGAATATCTAATTTTTAGCATTTAAATATATTTTTGAATTTTTACCTTTTTCTAAAATATTGTGTTTTTACTTATTTTATATTATTTGTAATCATGTACTTTTAGTAAATTATTGTGCTAAATAATTCAATATCATTTATTTGGGTATTTATTTTCTAATCAAATAAAATACAATAACTTTGTATAAGTATCATTTAAAAGCAAAGTGTTGATTTTGAAATAGTGAATAAATAAGGCAATATCTTATTGCCAAGTTATAAAAGACCTAAAAATTTAAATAACGTTATCTTTTACCAAAAAAAAATTAGATGTTTAATAACCCCAACCCCACTAAGCTTATTATTTAGTTATGTAAATATTATCTTTTTTTGTTATATAAAGCTGGTCAAGTTTGATATAAGAACTATAAATTTTATTGTGAATATTTTTGATCTATTGTGATGGAATGAAAATCAAATAGTTATTTGATTTAAATAACTGTATTTATTTATTTAATTTATTAACAGGCTTAAGATTGTTTAAAAAATTAACAAAAATTTGTTAGGCTAAATGAGTTTTAAAATAAATTAAAAGAATTTCTAATACATTTTAATTTAATTGTCAAATACTTTACTATATATAGGTTTAGAATTGACATATTTACATTCAAGATCTGTGTCTAAATGCAATTATTAAATTAATTTTGTATTCTCATGCCGAAAATCAGATTTTAAAAGTAAAGATATTTTTGAAAAATTTGACAAAAGGGTGATAAATATTTTATATGACAATGCCCCAAATTTTTAATTAATCTAAAACACTTTTGTAAATTTTAATTATTTAACTTGTAAGACAATTCATTTTTAACAAATTTTTTTATTGAATTCAATATTGCTGCATCGAATTCAGGAGGAGGCTGACTTTTATCAATAATCCAGTCATAGAGATCATTTTCATTAGATGCATTAATCAGATAATCATAAGCGTTTATTTGTTGAGGGTTCCATTGCCCGTGATTACTTTTAAAAAAATTCTTTAATATAATACCAAGCTCTTTAGTACCCCTATATGTGCTTTGATATAATAAACGGGATATTTGCGATTTGTCGGAACATAATGATTTTATTAACCATGTGTACTTAGACATTCATTCTATTAGATTATTAATAATGCCTTATTTTGTTTTCTTAATAATTACACATATATTATTGTACCTAAAGGCATTTTACATTACCGTCTTAGAATTAAAACACCTTTTAATTTGTGTGAAAGCTTATTGTTTTTACATAAGGTTCATGGTAACAAGCCTGCCCCAATTATTGAACTGTATTTATATTGAGTTCAAATAATTAAAAAAAATACGTGATCTTTACTTTAAATATACATGCAAATTTTTTCCATCTATGTTTTAGCAAAATATGTTAAAAAATTAAGATTTTAAAATTGATATAATTTCTGAAAATCTAAAAAGTTACAACAAGCGCATAAATTATGTATCTATTTAAGATTTCTAAAAAGTTTTATAAAAAAAACTCATTGATATAATAAACTAATGCTTTGGCCGTGTTCTATTTTGTATTTTTTTTTTCAAAACTTTATAAATTTCTAAAATTTGTATTTGAAAATCAGATTAATCTTATCCCCATATTACATAATTATAGATTTCTAGTTTGCCGAATTATAATAGAAGTGCAATGATTTTCACAATTTGTAAGTTTTTTTAGTGTTTACAAATAATAAATTTCTTTTGAAATAGAATGAAAACTTACTAATCACAGGTCAACAATTAATTATGTCAGAAACGTGATTAATATGGAAAAATAAAAGAATGCATCTTCATGACCTAATCTCATATATGTTTTTTGTTTTTCTTAGTTTCTTCCGTCTTTGGCTCCTTGGATCCGTCTATATCGAAAAATGGCCTTTTTTGACCAATTTGACAGATCTAAATATACCCTAAAAAGAAAAAATTTAAAAATTTTATTTGCATATAAAAATCCCTTGTAACTTATATTTTTAATCGCAAACAATAGAAATTTTTTTTAATATATCAAGCTCTTACATCGGCATTTAGATAATACAAAATATTTCGCGTCCAAACTTTAATACGACACGATATATTATCGGTTTTAAAATATTATTTAAAATTTAAATTTAACAGTTTAACTATTGTTGATATGCAAAAATAAAATTTCAATTTATTTTTGTTTTTGAATCTTTTTTGTTTTTTAACCTTTTTTTTTTAAATTCAATGTTTATAACTGACTAACTAAGTTTTAGGAAAAACGGTAAACGGATTTGATGTTCTTTAGATGGCAGGTTTGATCTCTCAAGTTAACTCATAACTCTCATAAAATTTTTGACCTGTGATATAATATACAAGATAAATATACAATTACTTAAAAAATTAAAAATACAATAATATAAGATTTATATTTAAACCATCAATTTACCTTTTATCAAAAAGTGACCTTTTATAATTACTATTAAAAGAGGAAAATTTTGATCGGTCTAGCAAACAAAACAAAAATAATTTTTTTTAATCAACATCTTGATAAATATATGTGGTTCTTTATTCGATCAGTTAAAAATTTTGTAATAATGAAAAAGTAACAGTGCCATGTAAAAATGTGTGTAGTAGTAATAACGCAAAATGATGTAGCATATATATTTCTTGACTAAGATTTAATTATTACCATGGCATTACGTGGCAAAAGAATTACAATGATTTAATTATTACGATACCTTTACGCAAAAGTTCACTAAAACACCTTACCCTATACTAGTTATCAATTATAAATAATTAGTTAGAAATTAATATGTTGTGTGTGTATCGTCGTCTTTTTCAGCTATATCATTTAACGAGCATTTTCCCACCGTGTGTTCCCATAGTCGTGAGGTATTGATTTGCGCTTTCGTTTTGATGACTATCTATTCACCAGCTAACCGTAGACATTGTAATTTAGATTTGAGGATTTATTTTTAAATTAACTTCAATAGGTTTCAAATTCCAATCAAAGGTGGGTCTGCTTTGCCTTCAGTAAAACGGTTAAAATATTTTTATTTTATGCTCCCAATGTATAACCCTAATTTTTATAATTAGGCTGCTTATTTAATTATTCTTATTTAGTATGCCGACTTAATTCTTTCGTAGCGGGTATATCACCGTCAAGCGGGAAATAACTATTGTTTGTTTAAATGAGCAACCATTAAAAGGAAAAATATCAGACTCAACACTCTGGACCACATGCTAAATTCAGACAAAATGTCAAGGTTATTTATGTGATAATTTAAAAAAATTTAAAAAAAATTTAATTTAATACTACGTACAATTGGCGATTTTTAATATTTTTTAACCATAAGGATTCATCTAATTATATAGGGATTTATACTTCCCTTTCCACTGTGATCAATTATTTTGCCCGTGTAAAGCATTTTATTAAAAATTGCAGTACTTGGATTGGGGTAATCTATTATCATTTTTCATGCCGTTACATAATAATTTTTTTTAATTTTTGTACGTGAACATGTTAAAAATCTATACATTTAGTTTAAAATTTAACTACTTCCAAAATCTTAGCGCCCGACGCCACGCTTTAGTAGCAGGGCGAGCGTCGTTGGCTAAAAAAATGAAAACTTGCCAAATTTAGTTGTTTTGCGAATTTAATTTGAACAACAATTGGTGAAAATAAATTTCCGTTCATATGAATTGTCTATCTTTTTTTAAAAGTTTATCCCATCACGATATTACAAAAATTAAGGTGTTAAAATTAGTCAATTTCCGGCAAAATCCGGGAAAATAACTGTAAACTTTAACCAGTGTGACTGAGTAGTTATTCTTATCAAAATAAAAGGAAAACTAATTTATACTATGCCATGGCTATGTCACCTTGGCCGTGCTAAATTTATCAAAATTTTCTAAAGTTTACCTTAAAAAATGACGTATAAATATTTCAAAGGATGAGCAATGAGGCTTACTAAAAAAATATATTTTTCTAAATTATCTGTATTACGTATATAATAAAATACTATTTACCTAAAGCGAATTTTTACATATACAATACCACCAATATCTTTCATGTTGCAAGCACTTATATCTCCCCATATATCCTTTAGGTGTAGAACACCAAATATTTAAGGCAATAAGATAAATTAAATATGTGTTTCTTTATTCGATCAGTTAATTTTTTAATAATGAAAAAGTAACCATGCCAAGTAAAAATGTGAAGGGTAATAACGCAAAATGATGTAGGAGATCAAGAAGTAATAAATCAAATATTTTTAATTAAATGAATTAGTAGTGCAATTTTTCTGTTTTACAGAAAGAGTAGAAAAACTCACAAAAATGACTTTAGATTTAAATATTAAGATGCCATCACGTGTCTACAGAATTTCACTAAGACAAATATCAAAATAGGACAAAGCCAATATCACTTTTTGAAAAAATAATTGGTAATAAATTTTATTCAATAATTTTGTAGAATAACTCAAACATTGAATTTGACCTTCTATCTAGTGGTTTTTTTTCTTTTGTAGTTTCAATTAGAAGCGGTAAAATTTGATTGGTCCAGCCAACAACAAAATTCAGTAATTTACTAATAAAAAAGGATGGGAAAAAATCATAACAGGAAAAAGCCATTTGAAAGCATAGTTTTGAAATTAGATATAAAAATTCTTTATCAAAAATTTTTTAGAATAACTTAAACACCAAAATTGTTTGGTTCACCTTCCATCTAAAAGTGGTTTTTTTGTAGTTTCAATTAAAGCGGAAAAATTTGACTAGTCCTAAAAACAGAACAAACTTTAGAAATTTAAAAAAAAATGGAGAAAAAAATCAAAATAGGACAAAGCCAATATCGCTTTTTAAAAGCATAAGTTTTGAAATAAGATACTAAATGTCAATTTTAAAATTTTATAGAATAATTCATACTGCTCGTGGTAATTTTTTACTTATGGCAATTTGAATATTCAAGCTAAAAAAAATATTTATATATTCAAATAATTTAGGTTAACAAACTCAAAAATTTGTTTAAAATAAAACAAGACTATATAAGTACTGCTAAATTCAATATGAAGTGTTCATTTTCAAGCATTCACCTTTCCCCAAAAGAGCCAAATTACAGCCTGGTTTAAACTCATTTTAGTTGCCAAACATAATAACAAGCTTAAAATTCTTTGCTGTGGGCACTCATTTATACAGCTATCTTTGATTACACTAGACAACATAAACGTTTTTTACAGGATTTTGTAAAGAATTTTATTACGATTACGATTCCAGGTTTAGTTTTTCTCCCAATGTTTATTTTTTTTCCGAATTAAAAAAATATATTTAAACAATAAATATCCAAATAAATGGGCATATTTATATTCCTTGTAAATATAATTAATTAAATAAAGTTAATTACTTAAAACTATAAGCAATTTACTTATTATTTAAATTCAAAATAAGGCACATACCACTAATTTTAGAAAATAAACTTTTAATAAAATTTAAACGCCTTGTTTGAGCGCGTTCAAAATTAATTTTTTTTTTAACAATTTTTAAATATTTGAAAATCCTAAATTTACATATATTGTTTTTAAAATTTATAAAAACTTATATTAAGATCGACAACATTTATTTTAAAACTGCATTTACGAAATTTTTTTTAAGTTTTTAATATTTTTGAAAAAATGAATGAATCTAAACGCACACCTTAGAATGTTTTGATAACCTAATATGTTCAAAAACTTTTGTTTTCACCCTTAGGTTTTATAAAGAGCCCAAAACAGCCTAAAGATTGACACCATCTAAATACAGCCATATTGAAATTTTGTTATGCGCTATTTTAGCTTATATTAAGATACTTTCATTATTTTGAATAATTGTAACCACAACCAACCCTGACTTTAATTCAACCTAATTTAACATCAAACTAAATCTAACATTAGTCTCATATCGAATGATAAGATGCAGTATAAGCAGGGCCGTACCAGGTTTCTCAAGCGCCCCTAGGCAAAAAAAAATAAGGCGCCCCGCCCCTTATTTATTATATAGAAAGAACAAGAGGTAACAATAAAAATAATTTTTTTTTATATTAATTTATTGAAATATGATACATGGTAAAAATCTTATATAATTAGAATATATATGATAAAATAGAATTCTAAACAATGCATAATAGTAAAATCAAAATAAATTCTTGACCCTACAAATTCTTCTGCTATATCCTCTAAATTAAGACTAAGCGCTATTTTAGATTCTATTGCCATGATTGAGAGGCCATTTAATCTATCTTCTAGCATAGTCGACTAAGAAATTTTTTTATAAGTTTCAGTTTGCTGAAACTTCTTTCTGCGGATGCCACATAAGTTTAATAAAAACCTTAGTCTCTTCGCAGAGTTCCTGTGGATTGATATCGGACTCTGTTCCATTACTCAAAAAACTTGCCAATTTCTTACATTCTTCCTCTAAATTGGGGAGCATTTTTTTTGAAGTTATTGAATATACATTTTTAAAATTGTCTTGACTAAATGTTATTAATTCAAATCTCTGCGCAAATGAGTTTAAAGTAGAATGAATTAAAATGTTAAAAACCTCTGTCTCATATTTTTTGCTTGCATTTTTAATAGGTTCATCGGAACTCTCATAACTAAATTGTTTGTTTATTCGACGTATTCGTTTGTCGATCTCAAGCTGTGGTTCGATTCCACAAGAAATCGCCTTTCCCGTCGCTATTTTAAGGGATTCAGTAAAGCCATTTGATTTGTAATCCTTAAAATATTGACGGGCAATCTGTAAGTGATCTAATGCACAGCTAATATCGTAATCTTCCATTTGAAGTTTAAGGCTAATGGGATTGAGTGAGCGCTCTCAGCAAATGTCTGACCCATGAGATAGGCTGGTGCGGCCCTGAGTATAAGTAAAATTTTTGAAAGAGCGAGTAAAGATTTTTATACCTAAAAAAACAATATTAAATGTAAATTATATTTGAATATGTCCAAATAGGGATACCATGTAAAGCGAAGCTTGATTGCAAATCAAAAAGCCATTGAGAATATAATTTGGCCTTTTAAGAGAATACCTAAGACCTATATTTATAAACATGCCCGGGAAATATTTGTTTAAAAAAAAATTTATGCAAAAAAATAAAATTCTAATACTTAAAGGCGCGTTAAAGAGCAAATGTTAAAATGACGTTTTTTATATCGAAATAAATATGATATACAGCAATTTCAATCTTTAATTTCGGAAGATTGGAACACGAAAAGTTGATAATCGACACAGACTGGTCACTTAAATCTAAACCTTCGGCAATAACTTAGGAGACTACCTTCAACATGAAAAAGACGTTAAGCAAGAAGTAAGGATCAAACTTAAAATCGGATGGTTTAAATGAAGATTGTTGACCGGTGTCCTATCCCACAAAAACATCCCAATCAAAGTTAAAGGTAAAGCATACGCAACAATATACAACCTGCAATAACATATGACCTAGAGGGCTCTTCGAAAAAGCGACGGAAAAATCCTTCCAACGACAGAAATGCACATGTTATGAATGTTTCTGGGAGTGACGCGCAAAGACAAAATCCGAAATGATTACATTATTGGCAGCCTCAACATTACTCCCATCAATACAAAAATTGAAGTTAATCGACTCCGCTGGTTTGGCCACCTAGCAACACGATGGGCGAGCATCATTCTTGCAATCTTATAAACGAAATTAATGTTGGCAAGAGTAACAAAGGCAGACCTAAACTCACCTGGTCCCAAAAGATAAAAACCTGCATGAGATACCTCAAATTAAACAAGGACGAGTGCATGAATAGACCCAATTGGAAAATCAAACTGTATGAGCTCATTGCCTCTAATGAGGCAATAAAAATATAGAAAATAAAAAAATTTATCAACCAAAAAAAAGTGCTAGTAATTGTGTTTTATAGCGTTAGGTCTGGGACGAACGAACCTCCGTTTTAAACCCTCTAAATCTTGAAAAGTTTTTATAATATGTTTTGTTTTTTAAAGCTCCTTAATTTAAACATGCATGCAAATCCCTCAGATATTTTTAACATTTAATATCAATCAACAAAATAAGGCAATATTCAAACAAATTGAGATTTCTAATTTGTCTTTCATTTTATATATATTCTAATAGACAAAAAATATCTAAAAACGCATAAATTATTGTTTTCTTGGGAAGTTAAATAGCTTACATTTAAAAAACATAATGGATTGGAAAAAATGACATGAAAAATGCTGTGTTTAATATAGAATAGTTTTTTATTTAAGCTATTTTATATGTTCGCAAATTAGGCGTTTAAAAATATTTTGCCGTCGCATCGAGTTTTTATTTAAAAAAAAAAATAAAGAAAATTATTGGTCATAGTTAATTTTATTTAATAAAAGTTGCATAAAATGAATGTATCGTTGTGAAGGTTGATAAAATTAATTAACTAATTAGGGGTACTTTAAAGATTCATTATCGAAATTTTTGTCAGTAAAGGATATGGTTTATTATATAGGTTTACGTATAATATAATTATCATTATAAAATATATTATTCTATTTTCCATCATAATATTCATGTTGGTGAAATTTATCACAAGTCAAAATGTCCCTTACATATTAAAAAACATAGTTGATTCAATTAATAGAATATTAAGGCTTGAAAATGCGGTACATAGCACCTACGTAAGGACGTCGTTGTCTAACAATATTGTTGTTCCCAGATTAGGTAAGTTATTGGTGCCCTTAATAAAATTGCTTTTGATAGTCCAAAACATGCAGTTTTCCCAATTTTTTGATATTATCTTGTCTTCTGCTAAATATTGCTAAGCGCCCGCAAGCATTGCTTGCATTGCCCTTATGAACGGACCGGCCTTCCAATAAAAATACGAAACTCTTTTCATCGTTTATAACAAATTAGCTATTTAAAAGCCAATCTGCTAACGATTGGAATATTACAATAAAAAAAATTAAAAACAAGAATAAATCGTGGAAAACTAAATTCAAATGTATGGTCAATTATCTTTAGCGAAAATAAATTTCAGCCTGTCGTAATCTTATTCTTTGATTCGAACAATTTTTTGCTATATTTTTGAATACATTTTCCTATATGGCTTGTTGCTAACATGTCACCGACTTGGTGGCGATACGTCGAATTAAAAATGACGTTAAGGTAAAAGGTAAGGGCCACGTAACAATATTCGAATAGTACGCACAGCTTGAAAGCAAAATCGGATGCGATGCTTGTCATGAAAGAACCCAAAAAATCCACGCTGATTATGTAAATCGAAACAGGGAGGAGGAATACGACAAATTCGGCCATTAGGATGGCTAGCATGTGGACGCTTTGCTTGTACTCGGCCCGGCTTTTAGCCAGTCTAACGTGTGCCGACGTACTCCCCGGAGATTTAGGGGACCCCCAATGTTGCGACTTCTGGTAGAAGCTACGATGGTCTAGGGTCGGTGTCGAGCCAACGTATCCGCCGCGCAATGTCTCGGTAGATTTATGGCCGTGCGCTTGTTGATCCGGGATAACAAATACTGCTTCAGGCATCACGTAACTGAATTGCGTTGTGGATTTCTTCAAATTAGAATTTGAATCCTTATCGAACGGAGAGATGGGACGGGGCGAACTGGTGGGTGTAGCCACCTCAATTTGATCTTCGCGTTTGGCCATAGTTTGTTTCCTGTGCCTTAAACACAGGTAATTTAGATAGAGGACAGCTATGATTGGTATGTATTTGGTGATGATTTCGCGTAAAAACCCGTAAGCTATCCAAGATCGGCGCTCGCGTTGAGTTTTGTAATCGACAAATTGCCTGGAATATATCACTTTGGTTGGGTCCATCCCGCACACATTCGTAAGTTTCACAATTTCGAACCACCACCCGGCCGGGACGTACCAAACAGCCGTGAATAGAAACACACAAGCAAGTATGGCCCGTATGCGTAGCAAAGTTATCGAGGTTCGATAGTAGATGGGATACACAATGGCCGCCATCTGAGTGATAGCGAACACGACGTAAATGGCGAACGAATAGTTTACCAGCGTTTTGGAAAGCGGGAAATGCAAGTAGGTTATGTAAACCTTCCAATTGTAACCCATCCTAAATGGGAGCCTGTGAGTCTCAGCAAAATTATCAAGGATGGGGAACACGAACATGAATCCCATGTTTATGAGGTTTACGGCGTAAAAGATACGCGTAATTCGGACTCGAATGTAGGCTTGATTTTCTCTCCGGGCGATGTAATAGCCGAGAGCGCTACCCGAAACACCTAAAATCCAAACGAGGACTGCTCCAATTTCAAGGGATCGGTTAAACACGATTTGTGCATCCGACAAGCTCTTGTAAGGCGTGCAATTCGCTGAACGATTAAATTTGTCGAATTCAATGTGATCTGTAAGGTTAGTCTTTATCACCATATTTGGTAGTATTAAAGTAGAACCATTCTCAATCTATAATCTTGTCTTACTTGTGAATCGTAAAAACGGAAATAATAGATAACTATAGCACTAATGCGGAATGTTAATTGCATACCTATTTAAGCGCCAGACCAAATTTCACAGGTGCGAGGCATTCTTTTGTTACAATTTTGGCAAGCGTGTAACTAAGGTAATAACAGGCCGGCAACCTAAACCATTTCCTCCTAGTATTTGATGTGAGTAGAGGGTTTAATCCATTTAATGGATTAATTTTTTTTTTCAATTTATCTTACCTTTTTGTATTTGGAATTTTATTGGTGCTAAAAATTTTGGCCAATTCACTCAATTAGACCTGGTTACAAATAATAATACGTTTTTACGTTATAGGCTTAATACATCACCTCATACTGCAAATCAGGTATCGTTAGATCTGTGATATTGGTTATAATATTAGAAATTAATTAAGTAAAAACTCTAATCACTAAAGATATCTTTTTTAATCATTATAATAAGGATTTGTTATATTGGCTAATTAAATTTAAAAAGTATAAAAAATATCAGTGACAATCCCTCCTAAATGCGCGTTCTGCAACAATTTGATAATTTTGATAAATTAAATAATATTAAATTATGTTATTCTCAGCACCGTCTTATGTCACAGGTCAACAAATATCAATGTCAGAAACGTGAATTTTATGAAAACATAAAAGAATGCATCCCCATGATGGCCTAATCTCATATATATTTTTAGTGTTTCTAAGTTTCTTCCGTCTTTAGCTCCTTAGATCCGTCTATAACGAAAAATGGCCTTTTATGACCAAATTGACAGATCTAAATATACCCTAAAAAGAAAAAATAAAAATCTTTTTTGCATATAAAAATTCCTTGTAACTTATATTTTTTTTCAGAAATAATGAAAAATTATTTTATTAATATATCAAGCTCTTACATCGGCATTTAGATAATACAAAATATTTTGCGTCCAAACTAAAATACGACACGATATATTATCGATTTTTAATGAAAATATTATTTGAAGGTATTTAACAGTTTAAATATTGTGAATATGCAAAAATAAAATTTCATTGTTTATAACTGACTAACTAAATTTGATTAGGAAAAACGGTAAACGGATTAGATATTCCCTGAAATGGCAAGTTTGATCTCTGTAGTTAACTCACAACTTTCAAAAAATTGTTGACCTGTGTTTTAACCTTATATTTTAAAAACGTAAGTTTTCATAAATTAGGATTACGCAAATATTCTATTGGAAAATTTAGTAAGATAAGAATTATTTTCTTAAATATTATCCAATTAAGTGTTGTTTTTTAAATTTTAAATGTAATTAATATCACGGCCTAGTTTGATATCTAGTGAAGAGTTCATTCATTTTTATGAAAATTTATTTTAAAACTTTTTTTTTAGAAAAATCATTTTTATTGCTATTTATAAAGATTGGCACTTTTCTTGAAAATGCGTTTTAGGGCACGTGCAAAGTGAGTTTTTATTTTCGTAAAATTTTGAAAATTTTATTTTTTTCAAAATTTTTATTTCAGAAATAGCATTTTATGTGCATAAACTAAGTTTGGCAACTTTTTAAAAATTTGCGTTTTATTACAAATTAAATTTTTAAAATTTCGCGAAAATAAAAACTCACTTTGCACGTGCCCTTATGTCAAGAGAAATTTTTTATAGAACAACCAAATGGACTCTAAACGTGCTCCAGAAAAATGTCTTTGGATATATGAAAATAAGCAATTTAAATCTAAAAAATTGACAAAAGCTAAAAAAAAAAACTGCATCGGCCGGGAATTGAACCCGGGCCTCCCGCGTGGCAGGCGAGAATTCTACCACTGAACCACCGATGCTTGTAATTAAATATGGTAATAAATATATGATAGAGAGAATTTGAAATTGTGCCATTGGCTTCTTTCCCATTACCAGAGAGCCCTTATATTTATTTATTTCCCATTCCCTTAATTTTTAGGCCATTGCTAACAATTGCCAGCTTTAATAAAAATTGGTTGTTATTAGCATTTAATCACACCTTTAAGAAAAATTCATAAATTGTAATTTACACCACATAAATATATATGAATATAAACTCTACAGCAGGCCCCACAGAGTAAATGAGATTTAACACGTGCCAGTAACCTAGGTTTTTAGGCTTAGGCTCTTAAAAAATTGATGACTTTGGGATTTGTTAGCAGTCACCCATCCAACTACTAACCAAGCTTAACATTTCTTAACTTGAAGTGTATAACAATACAGGTTAAAATGTGCTCAAGGTTGGATTTATTAATATATAAAACTTAGTATGCCTAAGGTACATGCATTTGCCATTAAGCAATATTCAATAAGTTAAGTCTATAGGTTCTATTATGAAAACAATCATATTAACCTATTGTAACACCAAACAAATATAATAATAATAGCTTAAAGACCTTAAACATATATATATACAATAATATTATTTATATTTATTATTGAAGTAGTATTTAAATTCATATTGAACACCAACATTCATTATCATTTTAAATCAATCAACCTCCATGCAAAGTTGAGATAAATGTGATTGTATCATTAGGTTGTAAAACATATTTTGCTTCTCCCACTAATTCCCAATCAGTGTTGTTAACTAAAACTAAAATACCAGGCCTAATAAAATTGTCTTGCATAAATAATTCTGGTCTCTCATGAAGGAGATTATTTTTCAAATATAAAATCAAATCCGCAAGTGTCCATTTGCTTTGTTTATCTGGCAAACACAATTTATGAACCTTCAAGCGTTTAAATAACAACTCAACCCCACCAGCAAACTCTAACTGAATTTCAGTTGTCATTTACTAAATTAATTCCTACAAACTTTCATATCTAATAAATATAAAAATAAAAATAACTTTAGGGTTGATTGTCAACTTGCTTAGTATTTTCCTTATTTACGTTTTGTATATCTTCTTATAATAATAAATAGAAAAATTTACTATAAGTTTCTATTCTGCTTCTAGGAATAATAAATATGAAAAATGCAGCTATACAAACCCCTCCCAAAACAAGTATAGGTTGAAAATTAAATTTAGAAATTTTTATTGACATGCATTCATAGTTGTCTGGGGCCGTGAATGGGCTGCGGCTAATACTTTTTTCAAAATTGTAAAAAAAAATATTAAAAAAAAATTATAGCGGCTAATATCAAAAAATGAGAATTTAGGTTTTTTGGTCGTTTTAGGATATGCCTAACAAAATATTTTTTTACACTAGCCGCCTCAATGTTATTCAAATGCGTGCAATTTTTTTCATCAAAATTTTTGGTACTCGGAATTCTCTCATAAAAATAACATTATTTGTACAATATCTGTGCTGTACAATATCTGTGCTTCTTGGTTCAAGAACAATCACCCTCTAAAATTATTTTAATATCATATACCATCATCATATATATGAAGTATGTAAATTAATTGATTTGGTTAAGGATATAATTGCTGTATTATAAAAATGTATTTCATGCGCCATTTCGCTTTTTATAGCAGAGTTACTCCAATTAAATTTTTTTTCATAATTTTTTTCCGCAGCCGCTATTGCGGCTAATACTAATTTTAAAATTGTAAAATATTTTTAAAATCAAAAAAATTTTAACGGCTAATATTAAAAAGTAAGAATTAATGGTTTTTGGTCGTTTAAGCATATGCCTAAAACATTTTTTACAAAAAAAATTTTTTTTTAATTTACATTGGCCCTTAATTTAATGTTTCTAGTTTTTTTATTTATGATTTGTATGTAAAAATAATAAAAAAACAAATTTTATGTCAATAAAATTGTTTTTTAAATGTTTATTGGCGTTTAGGCAATAATGGATGCAAGCTATGCTTTATAATAATGGAATAAAAACATAAATAAACATAGTCAAACATCCCAATAAGTGAATGAATGAAACATAAGTCATATGGCATTTTAAATTAAATTTTTTGACCCTAATTATGGCATTTTCCCTAAATTTGATTAAATATCTTATTCTTTATTATATAGTTTATTTGCCTTTTTATAACAGTGAAGAGCACAACTGTGATTACGAAAAGGTATGCATTTACATATTGCTATTTTTTTTACATGTATTGGGAATAAAATAAAAAAATTAACCAAGTTAAAGTTAAAACAATAATTTTTTTTATCATTTAATTTATAGTTAAATCAGTAAAAAAAATTTCAAGCTTTACTTAATATTTAAGTTTTTTTACTGTAACTGAATTTTATAGTTGATTTGGGTAAGAATTTTTGGTAATTTATTTAGGCTATAAATTTAGATAAGAAACCCTTACTTAAATAAATGCTTTGAAGTATATCCTGATAAAATAGGTGCTTAAAATTTTGTAGCTGAAAAATTTATATCATTGACTTGGCTATTGTTAAGAAATTTAACTTTTTCATTAATTAGTAAAATTATATATATGTCAAACACATAGTTATTAGTTTCTTAATAAAATACAACTGAGCCTATGATTGTAACCTAGTTAAGATGTTGATAATTTATCATCAATAGAAATGCAACCCTGGTGAATCAGGAATGGTCAATGTTCATATAGTGTCCCATACGCATGATGATGCTGGCTGGCTGAAAAATGTAGATGAATACTATATTGGAAGTTTGTTTTTTACATAAATAAATATCATTATACAAATTATTATAATCATTGTTTCAGGTAAAAAATATATTGATAAAGCTGGTGTGCAATATATCATTGATTCTGTCATGAAAAATTTGTTGCACAGTCCCCCAAGAAAATTTTCATATGTAGAGGGAACCTATATGCAAAGGTGGCTGTCTGATAATGAAAGATATAGACACCAATTTAAGCATTTTGTTTTAAATGGTATGTATATAAGCACATTTTAGCTGTAACTTTACGTTGTACTTAAATAATTATTTTTTTAGGTCAGATGGAAATTTTATCTGGTGGATGGGTAATGCATGATGAAGCTTGTACTCATTACAATGACATTGTTAATCAAATGACTTTGGGGTTCAAAACTTACAAAGATGCATTTGAAGGTAATTATATTCATTGTTCTATGTAAAGTTCTTTATATTTACCAATATTTTTTTTATAAGTCCTATAATATACGTTTTAATTTTCAAAAAATTTGATGTGTATTGATTAAATCACTGACAGTAACTTTAAACAAGTTATTGTGCTGTCATTAATTTTGTGCTCTTAAATTACAAAAGATAATTGATGATTTTAACTATGTTGATTAAAGCCCCAAATAAATTTTTGATGCCATGAAGTATTTTGTCTTTGTTGATTCAATTATTGCCTTTACCAACAATATTTTATGGGAGTATGTTATTAATTGCTATGTTTATTCAATTTTATGGTATAAGTTTTTAAGATAAATGAGTTACACTTTTGATTTTGACACTTTATTATCTAATTTACCAATCAATTTTCTACACTTTATTTACTTACACATTGGTTTCAGATTTCTTACATTCAAGTTATCCTTATGCGTAAACCTTACTTTTATGTTAGCCTAATATCCTTATTAACCTGTATGTGATATTCATTAAAGGTTGTATATTGTTAGATAAATTGATACTCAAGGCTTAAATTGAATTATTTTTAATGTATTTTAAGACAGGGCCATTGAATTACATTATGAAATAACTTCTTTGACGCCTATTTATATACAATTTTTATAAGGCCACAGTGAATACGTTGTTAAAAAATCAAACTATAGATTTTTGATCATTAAAGACTAGAATTCAAGTTTTCATAACTATTTTATTAAACAAGGCTGCTTCTGTGGGCGTTTGGCAATTTTTAGTTAGGGCACGTGCAAAGTGAGTTTTTATTTTCGTAAAATTTTGAAAATTCTGAAAATTTTATTTTTTTTTAAATTTTTTATTTTAGAAAAAGCATTTTATGTGCATAAACTATATTTGGCAACTTTTCAAAAATTTGAAAATTATAAACAAAAACTCACTTTGCACGTGCCCTTATCAAAATATAAGAATTTTCATTCGAACGCTTGGGAAGCGTTTTTGGGACTGCTTCAAGGCGCATGTTTTCTTCTCATTCATCTGGATATAGGATTACCACTTAGTGTCAATGCCTATACTAAGTAAATGAACGCAAATTTTTTAATTGTTGCCATATATAGTTTATGCACATAAAATACTTTTTCTGAAATAAAAAGTTTTTAAAAAATTTTGAAAATACAGAATTTTTAAACAAGAATGAAACCTCACTATGCACGTGGCCTAAATGAAGATTTTATCTTTATTTGCACCCCTAACTTAATTATAATATTGCCGCTAATTACTATTATATTTTTATGAGTCGGCTCAGATAGCTCACTGGCAAACCTTCCGTCTTAGACGCAGGAGGTCGCAAGTTTGAATCCGTGCGCAGTAGCTTTTTCTTCGGAATAGTATACTTGTTAAGCTCTTGGCCTGCTTAGGCAGTAGGGATTAAACGATATGTTTAAAAGTGAGAGCCTAGGCTAAAAACATAGGTCGCCGGCGTGCGAGCAAATCTTACTATTTAACTCGTCGGCAATATAGTTGCTTTGCTCGAAGGTAAAAAGAGTTAAAGCTGTAACGGGTATGGCGCCCCTAAATTGGGAAAGGTATGGAAGAAACCTTAAACCAATTGTTATAATTTTATAACCTTCTCATGCACGTAAAGTGTAACAGACACATTTTTGGGGTGTAGAATTACGCCATTTTATATTTAATATAGATTGCGAAGAATAGTTTAAGTTTTAATAAAAATAAGGGAGGAAAGTGAGTTTTTTTGAATTAAATTTTAAAAATTTTTTTAAAAAATAAAAAAAAAAAAAAAAAAAAAAAAAAAAAAAACCTGGCAAATTTTTTTATTAAAATGAAAACCGAAAAATTTGGGCCTCAAGTTAATCACTCATAAGTCAATTATAATGAAATGTTTACAAGATTTATTTAAAGCACAAGAAGTACATGCCCACTAATATAAACTTGTAAAAAAAATTTTTTTTTTTGGTTAGTGTTAATTCTTTTAAGAAACATGGTGATTTATATGTTTTTAAAATTATCAAAGCTTTTTTTGTAGAAGCCTTAGCTCAAAAATGCCAAATTAAAGAATCCTCAGTTATAAGAGCCCGGGGTAGCACCTTGCATTCGTTTAACATATGAGGAATTGTTTGAGCCTTTGTTTGATTTCAAGAAAATACGAATAGGGCTTGCTAAAACTCCAGTTGGAGTTTATGGAAGGAGTGGGGCGGGAACCCCTATGCTCCGGAGTTTTCCCGTTTTGAACTCCTGGAGCTCAACCCGGGCGGGTTTTTTGGAGTTTTTTTCAAAAGTGAGTTTTTTATTTAAATAGGGGGATTTAGCCACCAGATGTTTTAATGTCACCTGAATGTCACAAATTTTTAAAATTTAACATTGAATAAATATTTTCGAGTTTTTTTTGTTCGGGCTGCCGTATATGAGTAATTTTTGTAAAAATTTTTTAGTTTTAGGCAACTAGTGACATTTCCGAATTGTCGCAAATGCCATTATTTAAATTTTGAAAAAACTTTTTCGAGTTTTTTTGTTTTTAACCTTATTTAATAATAAATTTTGGCAAATTTTGTTAATATGAAGCCTGCTGAGTCAATGTCACCTGAATGTCGCAAATTTTTAAAATTTAACATTGAATAAATATTTTCGAGTTTTTTTTGTTCGGGCTGCCGTATATGAGTAATTTTTGTAAAAATTTTTTAGTTTTAGGCAACTAGTGACATTTCCGAATTGTCGCAAATGCCATTATTTAAATTTTGAAAAAACTTTTTCGAGTTTTTTTGTTTTTAACCTTATTTAATAATAAATTTTGGCAAATTTTGTTAATATGAAGCCTGCTGAGTCAATGTCACCTGAATGTCGCAAATTTTTAAAATTTAACATTGAATAAATATTTTCGAGTTTTTTTTGTTCGGGCTGCCATATATAAGTAATTTTTGTGTAAATTTTTTTAGTTTTAGGCAACTAGTGACATTTCCGAATTGTCGCAAATGCCATTATTTAAATTTTGAAAAAACTTTTTCGAGTTTTTTTGTTTTTAACCTTATTTAATAATAAATTTTGGCAAATTTTGTTAATATGAAGCCTGCTGAGTCAATGTCACCTGAATGTCGCAAATTTTTAAAATTTAACATTGAATAAATATTTTCGAGTTTTTTTTGTTCGGGCTGCCATATATGAGTAATTTTTGTGTAAATTTTTTAGTTTTAGGCAACTAGTGACATTTCCGAATTGTTGCAAATGCCATTTAAATTTTGAAAAACTTTTTCGAGTTTTTTTGTTTTTAACCTTATTTATTAATAAATTTTGGCAAATTTTGTTAATATGAAGCCTGCTGAGTCAATGTCACCTGAATGTCGCAAATTTTTAAAATTTAACATTGAATAAATATTTTCGAGTTTTTTTTGTTCGGGCTGCCATATATGAGTATTTCTGTAAAAATTTTTTAGTTTTAGGCAACTAGTGACATTTCCGAATTGTCGCAAATGCCATTATTTAAATTTTGAAAAAACTTTTTCGAGTTTTTCTGTTTTTAACCTTATTTATTAATAAATTTTGGCAAATTTTGTTAATATGAAACCTTCTGAGTCAATGTCACCTGAATGTCGCATATTTTTAAAATTTAACATTGAATAAATATTTTCGATTTTTTTTGTTCGGGCTGCCATATATGAGTAATTTTTGTAAAAATTTTAGTTTTAGGTAACTAGTGACATTTCCGAATTGTCGCAAATGCCATTATTTAAATTAAAAAAAACTTTAAAGTTTTTTATGTTTTTAACCTTATTTATTAATAAATTTTGGCATAAGTAATCAATCGAGCTAGATAATCGAAAAAATACCTTCAATATTGAATCATTCGCATTTGCGACATTATCACAAGATTAAAAATTAATAATTTTACCAAAAAAACTAATTATATTTTACCACAAGAGTAAAAATTGATATAAAATTAGTTTTATAATACATAAATGCATCTGCGACAGGTGACATTATCACAAGAATTAAAAATAGAATATTTTTACTAAAAAAACTACTAATATTTACCGCACCAAAAAAAAATCGAAAATACGCTTTATAATCGATAAATCGCATTTGCGACAAATTGGTGACATTAACACAAGTTGAAAAAATGAATTAATTTAACCAAATAACTAATTATATTTTACAGCAAGAAAAAAAAATCAAAAAAAAATTAGTTTTATATAGCATAAAATGCATTTGCGACAAATTTAGTGACACCGTTAGCAGACACAAATTTGATAAAATTTACCATAATTTAATAAATACAAGTTGTACAAATCGTCTAATAAAAAAATTACCACCAAATACATAAATTATCGACTAAAATTCTATGTAGACTTTAAGTTAATTATTTAGTTAGTTTATATCAAGTATCATAAAAACCTTAAAAAAAACAAAATTAATAACATTATAAATGTGAGATATTTGCATAACCAGCTGCTTTTGCATTTATTTACAACTTTATTTTTATAAAAAATGAATTTGGACAAAAAAAATACACAATTCCAACATTTCCAATGGGCTAATGTTAATTTTTAAACTCCCGGGAAAAAACCCCGGAGTTTAAAAACGGAAAACTCCGGGCGGTTTTTTGGAGTGTTTTTTAAACGGAGTTCCCCTGGAACTCCCGGTGAATCGGAGTCCTTCCCGAATTCCGGAGTTTTGACATGCCCTAAATACGATAATCGCCCTAAAGGGAGTATGTGAAAAATCAACCCTGAAACAATTTTAATGTTTATGACTTTTTTAAACACTTAATTAGCCATACATTTTTTCCGCTTCGAAGGAATGCAAAACATTATTTTTCATTTTTTGAATCTGTTTGTGGCATTTTCACCTTAGTGCAAAAGTAAACAGCTGTGTAAATATTTGATTGCCTGAAAATTATTAGTTATGGCTAAATTATAGTCGTTATACAATAGAGGGCAGGGCAAAGGCAGTTTACCCATAATAGTTTGACATATTTGAAATTTCTAATCAAATTGGCGAAATTATGAAATCAATTTTTATATAAAATATTACCATGTTTAAAAATTCCAATAAACAAGTTATAAATCTAAAGAAATTGTATATGGTTTAAAGGCATCAACTCTTAAACGGCTTTTTACACCATTTGATTTTGTCATATAGATTAATTGAAAAATATAATATAGGCCTGGGCCAACTAATTTGTTACCCCTGGGGGTTATTTTCCGCCAAGAGAGATTAAAAAAACGCTGGAAAACTTTTTTCCATAATCCAAAATTAATTACTAAGAAAAAAAACACGGATTTTTTTGCGTTTGGCGCGCTAGAACGGCCGGCTTGGCCGAGCACCGCTTCTCGAATCGCGCCACATCCTCGTTTTCCCGTATTCAGGCCTATTCCTTTTAGCATTTATTTGAGGTTGACAACAAATGAATTTCATTTTTAAACTTTGTTATTACTAATTTTTTCATCGTTGTATCTTACAGGATGTAGTACTACTACAAAAACCAGGGATTGGAACCGGAACCGGTTCCGGAACCGAAAGAACCGGAACCGCGGAAAAAAATTAGGAACCGGAACCGGAACCGTTTTGATTTTTGACTGCGGTTCCAATTGAACGCTAACTACTTTTTAGTTTTTACGTTAACATGAAGCTTAAAAATGCCCTACAGCACTATTTTCATGCCCAAAATAAAGATTCCCATTGTAGATACTGCGATGTTATCATTGAAAATCATAACACAAATTTAGTAAAACATTTAAGATTTGTCCACTTATTTTTGCGAAAATTTTGGAACCGGAACCGGAACCGATATTATTTTTGGAACCGGAACCGGAACCGCGTTCCGCTCGAAAGGAACCGGAACCGGAACCACTTTGAATTTTTGCGGCGGTTCCAATCCCTGACAAAAACATTGAAAATGTTGTCAGGCGCTTATATATCAAAATATATCATTTTTTTGTTAAAAAGAGTTAAAAAAAATAAGGCAAAATGAGATTAAAAAATTGGCCGGACCCATGATTTTTTTTCCAATTAAGGCTTGGTTCTTTTTTTGTGCGGGCCAGCACGGGGCCGAGCGGTTTTCGGGTCCCGACTGGTCTCTGGCGCACAGTAAAGAAGCAAGAAAAAAAAATTGAAACACAGAAATATTTAATTATTTAGTATTTGAAATTTTGTGTCACCTTAGAATTTACCCCCCTTATTTTTCATCAACTTAAAAAAACACAAAAATTGAGGCTTTTCCTTAGCTCTGCCCATATATTTCAATTTTTATTAATAAAATTTAATTAATCTTACTAGATTGTGGAATTCCCCGTACCGGTTGGCAAATCGACCCTTTTGGTCATTCCGCTGCTCAAGCTGATCTGCTTGCTCAAATGGGTTTCGATGGCCTCTTTTTGGGCCGTGTCTCGGATTATTCCAAATACAATGTCCGGACCCCTAAGAAGCAGCTCGAATTTATGTGGAGACCTATGCCAGATTGTAACTAATAGTATTTTTTCCCACATATTGACGCATATTTTAATTCTCATTTTCTATATCACAAAACCATTTTTTTTTCAGGTTCTACTTATTACAGATCGACTATAACACTTGTCACCATAATAATTTGAAACGATATACATAATAAACTGTTTAATTTTTATATACATTAACTGTTTTTATAAAAAAAAAATTTACCAGGTTTTATTCATTTAATTTGGGAATGTTAAAATCCCAACAACCAAAAATTATTAAATATTTTGCTACCGAATAAATTAATTTAATCTAGAACTTTAAAAAAATTTGTATGCCACAAATTTTTCTTGCTCATTTATAGAATATTATTTTGATTAATACACGTCTTATTTTAAGTTTTTTTGACCCGAGTAAAGTTTTACGTGCAAAATTATAATTTTAAACACAATGTCACACAACTTTTGTCATCCTGTGATATTTTTCTTGCGATTAATCGCGTCCTTTAATAGTTTCAGATTGAGTGGTTCTTTTTGATTTTCTTTCTTCAAATCTTTGGTATTTAATGTCGGACGGCCTTTAGCTCATGTATACACTTAGTTGTGTTGTACACTTCAAGTTAAGCAATTGTTGAGCTTGGGCAGTAGTTGGATGGCTGCAACGCATCGCCATCCATTTTTTTAAGAGCCTAGGCCACCGGCGCGTATTATATCTCATTTAACTCTGCGGGGCCTGTAGAGTTTAAAGTGGCAAAGCCTTAACAGGTAAGCCCTCCCTTATAAAAAAAAAGGTTGGGAGGAAATTTCTATAATACAGGTTTTTTTTGATATTCTGTTTGATATTAAGATAATAATTTTAGCTAAAAAAAATTTTTATTTTTAGATAAAAGTACGCTTCATTGACCAAATGACCTTAAATTGACTTAATCCAACATTAAATATATGAAATGAAATCTCGTTAAGTTTTTTTTTCGGTTTATATAATTAAATTAAAATTTAACCAGTAACGCTAGTTGGTTGAATTTTTGTATATAAATAAGCTACTTAATTTGATTAATACCCGTTTTTTTAGAAGTTTTCTATAGCCATTTTCTCAAAAAAGAATTTCATTTTAGTTCGACCATTTCAGATTGCATTTAGTTAAAAAAATTATTTTCTGGGATATAAGGAAATGTTTATGATGATGCCTTCCTTTAAAAATATATATGGTCAATTCCACCTCAATCCAACAAATCCGGGAAGGGTACCCCTTTTGATTTGGCTTTTGCATGGAGGTAGTATCTAAGGGTATCTCATAATCTGGAAATTTTTTTTGACCGAAAGTGATTTTTGACGGAGATAGGGGCAAAAGAAAAAAAAATTGCAAGGTGAATTTTCACATTTGATGCAACTTTGGGAGGTTATAAGTCAAAAAGTATTATAGCTAGAGACTTAATTTTTTTTTATTTTGAAGAGGACAATAAGGGCTATCTTTCATGTGTTTATTATTTTAAAATTATTTTTTTAAAATTTTACAATATTGTAAAGAACATTTAGTTTGATATAACAAAAAAAACGTATTTTTGAATTTCTTAAAAAATTTCTGAAATACAGTCCTTAGTATTCATTATTAATATGTTAACTCAAAAGTATGGGACCGACTAGACTTTTTAAAAAATTCAAAAAAAAATTTTTTTTTTTTGATTTTTAGACAAAAATTTGCTCCCTGTACTATATTAAAATATTTAAAAGTGCCAAATTTGTTTATATATAAGAAGTTAGACATAGGGGCAAATATGTTAGGCTATAACAGTTTTATTAATTTGATTTAAACTATTGTCAATT
The DNA here is from genome assembly GCA_030555515.1 of Acutogordius australiensis. Lineage (NCBI taxonomy): Eukaryota > Metazoa > Nematomorpha > Gordioida > Gordea > Gordiidae > Acutogordius > Acutogordius australiensis. The sequence goes on along the minus strand of CM060245.1, from coordinate 21,811,578 downwards.
TTGGAAAGAAAAGGGGAACTTCAGAATAAAAAAATTGGTAATTTTCAGTATTTTACTCCTATCTTCTAAGCCGACTTTCTGGTCTACTACAAAACCAATTTGAAAATTTAAAATTGCATTTTATACATAAAACATCACTATATAACATAAATTTCCCCCAACATTTTTTAACGTACCCATAGCTTTTTATAGAAAAAAAACCAAAGTTTGCCAGGTTTTTTGAAATTTTAAGGTGTAAAAAATAAAAACTTAAAATTTTTATGCTTATATATGTTAACTTTTACTAGTCATTTTTAGTTTGATGAACAATATTAGAATATGTACATAATTCTCAATATTTATCCTCGGCAAAATTCAAAAAATTTGTTAAATTTATTGTATAAAAAAAAATTTAAGAGGATTTTAGAAAAAATAATAAGGTAAAAAAATTTGTAAAAATTTATTTTTTTCTATTATTTATTAGTTTTTAAATAAAACAGCTTCAACAACGTTAAATCTGACAAAAATAAGTAAAATAGAATATATTTGGCCTATTTAGAATATTATGATTTAACAGATTTTCTTTTTTTTATGATTATCAACATACCTAAAATAAACGTAAAAAGTCAATTATTTTATGAAACGTAGTGGTATGGTTTTTTGATATTATAATTACATAAAAGAAGTCAATTTTAGGGTTAAACAACCTTAAATGATTATAACGGGCAGAATTAGCTTCAATGATGAATTTTAAGACTAAATATTAGACCCAATTTAATAGAAACAAAATATAGACATTCAGTCTATTTTACTAATTTTTACAAATGCCAAATATGTTTTTGAAAGGCTATTTAGAGCAAGGCACACCATAGATATCTAACTGACCTTAATAAAGTTTAAAAACCAACAATTTAAGTTCCAATTACATTTTAGTTTTATAATATAGACGCACTAAACCTGTTAAAGAAAGAGGAATATTACTGTTACTTGATTCTATGGGCATATGGATTTGGGCATTGACCTAAAGTTTTTTATAACTAAATGCGTTTTACGAGTTTTAACAAATATTTGTATTAATAAATACATTAAATTACAAATTTAATTAAAATAATGGAATGATTTAATAATCTCATTTTTTTATAATTTACCTATTTAGTTTTTTAAGATTTTCTATACATAACATATATACTATTTTTTTAACACTTTAACAGGTAAAATATGAATGATTATATAGGTTCTATATATTTTTAGATAATTATGCAAAAATAATAAAAAAATAAGCTTGCACAGACGAATACAATCTGCGTTAGTTTTTTGACACCTGAAAATTTGCTGTTTTTTGGCAAATTTAGGTATTTTTATTGTAGAAGCGTCAAAATCGAGTGAAAAAAGGTGGGGCTATTATATGTTATTAAGCGATATTTTATCTATAAAATAAATGTTAAATATTAAAAAAAGATTGGCTGGTTAACCAGAAAGTCGATTTTGAAAACAGGCAAAATTTTCACTTTTTTCGGTTTTAAGGTTCACCTTTTCACTGTAAATTTAATAATAGTAGTAATCAATTAAATCAAACTATTATGGCCTAACATAAATGCCCATATGTTCTGCTTTTTGAATACTGTCAAATTTGGTACATTGGCATATTCTAATATAGTGCAAAGGGCATAATTTTGTCCCAAAATTAGGGCAAAAAATTGATTTTTTTAAATTTTGTAAAAAGTCATGCCGGTCCCAAACTTTTTATATCATATATTTATTAACATTATTAAGGGCCATATTCTATAAATTTTTCAGAAAATTCAAAGATACGTTTTTTGAGATATTTGTGTTTAAACTTGACTTTAATTTTTGGTAACTCAAAATAAAATTTTTTTCAATATTTTTTGCGTCTAAGGTAGCCCTTATTACGATCTTCAAAATAAAAAAAAAATTATGACTCTAGCTACAATACTTTTGATGATACATGCGAGCAAAGTTGCCTCAAATTTTTTTTTTGCAAAAAAATGAAAAATATTTTTGCTCATATCTCAGTCAAAAATCACTTCCGGTCAAAAAAAATTTAGGTTTTTATCAGCACCCAAGGACCCTACCAATGTACCAATTTTCAGTCAAAACTGAGACTTCAAGGGAAAAAGTTTGTCGATTTGAGGTGGAATTGACCATATGCATTTAGGCAATTTTACGACTTAATTTTGGTATTACAGCTATAATAATTTGTACGAGTTAACAGGGCCAGTTTCTTTAACTGGTTACTTAGAATACTATACATGAAATCCGGCTTGGCTCAATAAAAACCGGTCGGATAATAAATATTGATGGTCACGTTTCCCACTCTAAAAATTACTACATTTCCCCCCCCCCCCCCCATAGGTTCATATATTTGAGCTTTGAATTGTTAGCTGACTTACTATAAGCATACGAGGACGAAATGTTTTCGATTACCAAAATCATTGCAATCTTAATTACTACACTTTTTATTTAATGAGCAGAATTATTCATAATTTCCTTTTTTAACAAACCTTCACTGGAAACCTTTTATGGTATTATTTTCTTTAAAAATATACTTATTTATTTATCTGCTTTCCTGGAATTGGCTGGCCCAGGGAAGCAAAGTTTTCTTTTAAATATGATTATGGCCTAAATATATTTAAAAGAAAACATTGCTTTTACACTTTACAAGAAAACATTAGATTAATAAAAAAAATCGTTATTTGTAATTAAATAGCAGCTCACCTCTGATTAACGCCTTTGAGCTTTTCCAAATTTGTTATCTCTATCTATAATCCTTATCTTTTTCAGTCAAAGATACCTACCAGGGTGATTATCTCGCACCCAACGTCGAGGACGATTTTTACAAACTCCACCGAACGCATGTTCAAATGTCCCCGGACCTATTTGTAGGTATCTTGCCCAACCTTTATCAACCACCCAGCGGTTTTTGTTTCGATCTGTTTTGCGATGATGACCCTATACAAGTAAAACCAGATTTTATTTAACACCCTTTCCTTTTTTGTAAATTATCGGAATTTTTGATTTGAAAAGCATGTAGCGTCTAAACAACGTCTTCTTTAACACATTTTTAATAGCTTACATATCCTAAATACTTTGTAATCTGTTTTGAAACATTTTTTATAAATAATTTAATAATAGTTAATATTTCTAAAAAATATTAAGTTTTTTTTGTTAAAATGAATATATATCAAAAGATTTATATTTTTTTCAGACCGTTTTTGGGAATTAAAGTGTTTTACTGAGAAGTTTGATAAGTGGTTTTGAGACTGTAATTTATCATGATTATAATTAACATTAGTAAAAACCATAATCTTATATGTAATGAAAATTAATTTAAAAAAAATGTTAAAACACATTTTCAATTGTTTTTCATTACATTTTTTTTAATTACTCTCTTGTTTTAATTGTATAAATGTACTTTAAATTTAAATGCTCATATTACCGCTAAGCGTCGGAATACATTTTGATGTTAATAAAGGTCATAGGTTCAAAAGTTTTCTATTTTGTCTCGCAAAAACGTTGCCTCTTTTTTAAAAAAGCGTGCCTTTTAGTAGGACCTTATTACAGATTTGTTCAATTTAAACTTATCTATATATCTTGATGCTGCATATAACATACATAATTGTAAACTTTGCCATTTTGTCATACACATTATGGTATATTTTGGAGTTTTCAATTTATGATAGAAAATAATAATACTTTTATTTCAATTTTTCATGAATATGAAAAATATGATTTTTATGAAATGGCGTCTCACGTGTTTTAGGAATGCCATTTATTTAACGTTAAACCATATTAGTTTAAATTTTATAAAATTTTTCAGTCGGCCATAATAAAGGCGGGAGGAGGGGATTTTTATATAATTTTGCCTATTTTATACTTATAGGATGACCCGGATAAGAGCGGCTACAACGTAAAATTTAAAGTAACCGAATTTTTACGTATCTTGGATTACCAATCCAGAATATACGATACAAATGACTTGATCATCACGATGGGAAACGACTTCAATTACCAGGCCGCCGAAAATTGGTACAAAAATTTGGACAAGCTAATCATTTACGTGAATGAAAAAGTATTACACAAAATTTGAAAATGTTGTTTTGTTTTTGTCAGAACATTAAAAAAGACTCATTGGATACATTTTTGAATTTTTTACTGTTCAACAAAGTGTAAATTTGGCTGCCAAAACGTTATAGTATATACATAGCTTTTTTAACGGGCAAAGATTATTAGGTGCAACATGGCCTTCATCTTATATAACTGGCTCGCCGAGTTTGGTCTGTGAGCTTAAAATTAAGGCTTATCGGCTGACTAATTAACTCTTCCGGCTTGGCTTTTTTATTTATTAAGAATTAGGGCACCTAGGGTACTTTTCTTAATATCCTAAAAAGTTGCCAAAATTAGACAAGGTGGCAAGTGTGAAATTTCCACTACATACATTTATAAAAAAGCGTAGATTTGGCACTCAGCATTATTGCAATTTAAGGCCCTTTAAATAACCTTCAGTTCAAAAATCTTATTAACCTTTGGTGTATATGTATTCACATAATTAAACTTTCGGGTGCGTATTTGTCTTTTCCTGAATTTTGCCTTTTTAAAATTTTTGTATTTTAGCGAGTAGCGGAAGGCAGCCAAAACAAGACCCGTTTCAATCTATTTTATTCCACCCCTGGGTGCTACATGTACGCCCTAAATAAGGCAAAGAAAAATAAGATGCAAAATTATAAACGTAACGTCGTTGGTAAGTTATTTATTTTTTATTTTGGATTTTTTTTGAGTGATTGGTTATTGGTATAAGGGCGCCTTCATTCAGTTTTTCAAAAAAATTTAAAATTTTTACTTTTTGACATTGAAGGCATTTTAACAAAAAGTCGCCAATCTTTATTATTGACATATAAAAATATTTTTCTGGAAAAAAAAGTTTTTAAAAAATTTTGAAAATTTATTTTTGGAATTTTTTAGTGTTTGAAATTTTTCAAAAAAAATGAATGAAGTCTAAACGCGTCATTGATGTATTAAAATTTGTGTATACTATAATTTAATTAATAATGAAAATGAACCTACTTTCAATTATATAACTTTCCCTTTTTCTCATTAGGAACAACAAGTGATGGCACATTTACTGCGAAAGAATATCAATTTTTAAGAAAGGCCAAATCAAAAGCGGATCTGCTTGAAAAATTGTCTAAACTCAAAGAAAACAAAATACCCAAAAGCCAGAGAAAAATAGATGGTATTTAAATTTCTTGCAAAATTATCATATAATTCCCCTCGGGCTTTAAACTAAGGTGTTTTGACTGATTATTTTATATATATTAATTATAACATGAATAATCTTTTAAATTTTGAAGGTGTATAAAATATTTAGGCAGATCAAGACTCCTTTTTTTGAGATTTTTTAATTTAAGTTGGTTTTGCAATGCTTGAGCTTGTTATAAACATAAATATTTTGTATAATAACCAAATATAATTGAAACTTTTTTATAGTAAAAGTATTATAATTGGTTAAAATTTTGCCATTGAGAAGATCAAACGCCGAATTTTTTTTAGTAATTTGATGTTTATTAAGGTGAATTTTTACAGTTTCGATTAATTTTTATAGAGAAATTTTTATTATTTTTTAAGGTCGCAAAAACGTCTTTTTGTATTTTTCGGATTTGAAGGGTCAAGGCTGAAGGTTTAATTGATAAATGGGGTACAAAATCGGAAATGCGGCGATAATTAAGATTTCATATAAATTTTTATTAAACCTTCTATAACCTATATATATTTTTGTGGACCTCTAAATAATCACAGCTTTTTTATAATTTTTAGGAATTTATGTTAAATTTAAATGCCCTAATTAATAACACAATTCGACAAATTTTTGAGATGTATAAGCTAATTTATAAGATCAAGCCTAGTATTTTATATGTTTTTAAATTCGGTTAACGGTGAATGTAAGCCAACTATAAATTAATGAACAAATATTAGAGAAAAAAATTAGACTTCAATAAATTATTGAAAAAAAAATGATATATAAAACAGCTAAATTGTTAAATTCAAACTTAAATAATGTATTTATTTTAAACTGGTAATAATTTGTATACTATTTAGGCTGAGCTGCAAAATATTCTTTATAAAATGTAGATGTTATTCAAAATACGTAATGTCTCATTATTTCAGTGGAAAATACATATGATTTCAATATTGCAAAAAAAACATTTTTTTTTGTTTTATTGCCCTAGGGAATGTTGAGCTCGCAAAATCAGTTATTTTTAAATTGGCTTTTTTTATGTTATTAAAGGCCCGGTCTGGAAGGCATTAAAGATAGAGGATTATTTCTCCGCAGTTTCATAAACTTCGCCATTCATGAATTTTTGTAGACCTGCGTAATATTAGCTATATGCGAATATTTTAAGATCATTGGGTCACAATTTAATATAGGCGATAATTAATCTTAAACATTTTGGCAAATTTAGTTTATTAAATACATGCGTAAGCGTGATAAATTAGATTGTGAATATTTAATTGTTACCAAAATTTTTAATAAATCATGTTTGATTTTACAATTTTATTAATTGAAGGAGAAGTTAAAGGATCGCCAGTTTGGTCCGTTAAACGCGGTGGAGATTTTTTCCCACTCGTGAATTTTCAGCGAAACATTTGGACGGGATATTTTACCAGTCGACCCACATTAAAGGGTATGATCCGGGATGGTAGCCGTATTTTGCAGGTTTTTTAAAATTTATTTATATTCATTATTTGTAAAACTCGACTAATATTATCTTTAATGTTTTTTTTTACTTTTATGTCTGTCTACATTTCATATAATAAATATTTAATATTTTTTCAATTTTATTAACTATATTGTATATTGTATATAAATAAATCTTTTTAATTTAATTTAATTTTCAACTTTGTAACACCTTTACACTCTTCCTTTTCCCGTTAGGCATGCAAGCAAATTGAAGCGTTCGCTAACCTCGGGTCCCCTATTCCTGGTCGTCTCCTGGAGCGAGCCGTTGCCGTGGCCCAGCATCACGATGCCGTAACCGGGACTGCTAAACAAGCCGTTACCTACGATTACATGCTTCGATTGCATAAGGGTTTGTTGGCTTGCGAGGTACGATACAACACAAATTGCGTTTTTGTTTAGCTCCTTTTTTGTTCATTTGATTACGCAGTTCAACCATATATCAATGAAATAAATTTATAAACATGAAAGCATACATCCTCATGATGGCCATATCTCATATATATTTTCCATTTTTCGAAGTGTCTTCCGCCTTTGGCTCCATCTGTACATATCGAAAAATGCCCTATCTTGACCAAATTGACAGATTTTGCCACATACCGTGAAAAGAAAAAACTTAAGAATTTTTTTTCATATACAAATCTTTTGTAACTTATTTTTTTATCTTAAATAATGAGAAATATTTCTAAGTTAATTAAGCTCTTACATCATTATTTATATTATAAAATATCATTGGCATCCCAACCTAAATATGACCCATTCTGTTATCGGTATTTAATAAAAATATTATTTGCAATTTGAATATAACAATTTAATTGTTTTAAATATAAAAATTATTTTTTTTCAATATTTTTTTGTTTTCTTGCCATTTTCTAAAATTTTTAATATTCATAGTTGACTTAGTAGGTTTAATTGGTAAACAGATTTGATAATCCCTAAGATGACAGTTAACTGTATTTAGCTCATAAATCTCTAAATTTGTTGACCTGTGTTATGTGCGTCAAAAATTTTTCGTCACCTGATTTTTGCTTCATTGAAGAATTAAGCTGTTTCAAAATCATTTTCCTCTGTCGCATTAATATTGTATTAATAAGTTTTAGCTTTTAATTCTAGTTTTCACCTTTTGTGCCCATGTTAGTTTTAAGCGGCTTTTTTGTTTGTCTTTTTATGAGCATTTGGCTAATTTATATTATATTATTAAATACAGATTCTTTTTTTGAACTACTCTCTAATGGGTTGTTACATAATTTGGGTTGTCTATATTGAACTAAATGGCCTTCCCTATCTTTTTAATTTATTTTTTTGAACCTTTTGGTTTTGCAGGATACGATAAAAGATGGATTAGCTAAACTTGCTGTCCTCAAACATCACGAAAAATTACATTTTTGCTATTTGCTCAACATCAGTCGCTGTTCCTTTACCCAGTCTCAAAACGAAGGAGTAAGGCCGGAATTTTATTTTATTTGTTTTTTTCATATCTATCTAATTAGCTTTTATATATATTTATTATTTTATATTAATTTTTTTATATAGATTTTTTTAATTATGTAGTTTGGTTTGCTCCTTTACAATCCCTTGGCCTGGGACGTTGAACATTATCTAACTATACCCGTTACTACAACAACTTTTGCGATATATGATGAATCGGGCGCAATTTTAGAGTCACAGGTAAAATTTTTTTTTAAATTAAACCTCTTCAAGGTATCAATATGTTTACTAAATCTTAGGTGTATTTAAATATACATAATAGCATACTTCACATTTACTTAGCCTGGACCTAGTAAATAGATATTTGTAATCATTTAAATCAATTTATTATTTTGATGTTTGCAAATTTCATCTATTTAGACCGAACAAGTTCCACTTTCTGTCTTTTTGATCCCTGAGCGTCTCCTCAAGGATTCCACTTTAAACGAAACTAACCTTCCTCATAATCGCGATTCGGACCTGGGAATCACCTTCAAGGCCCGGGTTCCTGCTCTGGGGCTTGCCAGATATACCGTAAAGTCGTCGACTTCGAAACCATCAAACACCGAAGAACCAATAAAAATTAACAATTCGGATAGGATTAAACGTGACCTTTCTAAATTACCCGCTAGGGATATGCCCCCCCTTTTCTTCACAACAAGTCACTAAATATAATGGCCTTGCTCGCGAAGACCTGCCTCCGCGTGTCCTTACTAAACTTTATGAGAGTGCCAAGTTAATCACATATATATATAGATTTTCACCTATTTTAGATATAAGAAAAAAAATTTTGATTTAATAATTATCAAATAAAAAGTAAGCCTTCAAAATATTTCCCATTCAAGTAACTCTGCTCTTTTAAATATTTATTTGATAATTTGCACATTTGCTGTACCCCACATTGAGATATTCGTTTAAATTCTCTATTTATATATCTCGTAGTGCCAATTTTACTTATGTTTGAAGTATGTTACGAACGAAATATGTTTTTGTACATATTTTGTTTTAATTTTTTTTAGCGTCTACTATGTTTATGACTGATAAAAAAAAGATTAAATAAATTTGGTTTTGTTGATTAATTTAAAGTGATCGATCTTCATCGTTTTACGAGCTTGTCCAAGACTTGTCGGCAGTAAAAGAAGCCTCTCCCAATTGGTCGCCCGACCAATACAAGGATGCCATTATCAAAGCCTTTAGTGAAATGGGAATGACCAACGCCGATGCAGCTCATAAAGCTGAAGATTACTTCAGCGATAACGAGAAGGTCAAGAAAGACGCGTACAAAGCGGGAGATCAATTACCATTTTTAGAAAACAAGGTAGATTAGATGTTTTTGGAACATTTGGGGTTGTCACTTTTTGCTGGTTTTATTGTGATGTAAAGGGTCAAAAATTTATATCTATTTTACGAGTTATGGGCAACTTAGCTAAATTATAGTGATTATCTCGTTTTTTGATTTTTTTTTAACTTTTCATTTGTAATTTTCCAACTCTTTTATAATATAAAAGACAAATATTTGCAATGTCCAACCCTTTAAACATTTTAATAGAGTGATTTTTATTATAAATATATTTATCCTATACCTCGTCTTACACTTATTTAAAATTTTCATAAATCTGTTACTTTGGTAAAGGTCTATTCTCTTTTCTTATCTAGAAATTGGCAATAATTATAAGCTAGTTATTACACAAGAAAGTGACCTAATCCTATCTTATCTTATTATATTTCGCATACATAGTACCTCAAACTCACTTTCGATCCCGATACAAATGAACTATCAACACTCTTTAACAAAGAATCCAATATAGCGGTTGATATACGCCTCGATTATTTGTGGTACGGTGTGCCTACCGCGGTTAATTCTTACGGGTCGGGTGCTTACGTGTTTCGGACCAATGCCAATAAGGCGAATAACATTAGCCAATGGTCTCACGATATCATAGCTCTCAAGCTAGTTAAGGTAGTATACTATGTTAAAACCTTTTTGATTTCTTTTAAAATTGCAAGTATAGCATTAGAGCATACATGAAACATTGTAAATTTTAATTAAATTTGGCAAAGTTAAAATGCACCCACATTATAATTCTTATAGGGCCCGGTTTACCAACAAGCCCGTTTGGTTTATGCCCCTTGGCTGTTTTTCGAATTAACGCTCTACCAAGATGCCCGGTTCTTGGAGCTCGCTTGGACCGTTGGCCCAATCCCGATAAATGATTCAACTCCCAAAGATATTGTTGTACGCATCGAATCAAACATATCTTCCACCGTTATTCTAGATTCACCCGACTCCCAACTCGATCCTGATAATCCCAATTCCAACTATCCCAAGTTTTTTTTATAATTTTATAATCCTGCAGGTCTTTTTTCCCGTTATTGACTATTTTTTACTGCAAGTATTGATCCTATGGTGCTTTAATTAACCTTAAATGTGTTCTTTTGCCAAATAGTTTAGTTTGTGATGCGTATAACATATAGATATATATTTAATTTGCAAAAAAAAATATGTTTACCCTAAGGTATTCATTAACTAGATCCAATGTCCTGCAATATCGAAAATATTATTTTATTGCTTGTTTTTATACTTAATTTGTACATATATATTTATTTAAGCACTGGGAAAAAGGATACGGTCTTCAACAAATTCTACACCGATTCAAACGGCCGATTTGTCGTACCGCGGTACGTTAATCAAACCGAGTTCACGAGAGTACTGGGAAAAGATTTGAATTACATAGCTAAGCAGTATTACCCCATCAATACCAAATTATACGTCAAAGATGAAAATGTATTACATTTGACTACATATTTATGTTAATTTAATTTTACATTAAAAAAAACGCTATGGTTTGCTGTCAATTAAAATTTGGGGTAGCTTTTAAAAATAATTATTTATGTTAGAAATTTATTAATATGTTTATCAGCTTTCTAAATCATGCATATTGTTTTTTAAATATATATTTAGCAAATAGAATATTTCGATATAAAAAATATATTAATTTCTTATTTACTATTATCAATTATCAAATAATTAATAAGTCAATATATCAATAATACTTTAAAATGAAATGTACTTTAAAATAAAAAAACATTGGAAATTAAAAACCTTCGATTTAAGGAATATAAGAAATTAAATATCAAAACAATGAAAAAATATTTTTAATTGTTATTGGTTATTTTCAAATTAGTTTTTTAATAATAAATATTTTAAAAAATTTATTTCAAACATTAAAAGATTTTATTTGAATTTTTTAAAAAGTTTAAACGGCAGGTTTAAGTTAAAAAAAATTGTTTAGATCAAAAAAAGATAACTTTTGATAAAAATCACAATTTAACATGTTTAACAATGATTTTATGCACAAAAATAAAATAACATTAATTTTAACACAGTTAATCAAAATAATTATTTAGATTAGTCCTGCTGTTTAATTCCAAAGTTTTAATAATAATTTTTCTAAGCCACATAAATATTTAAAAAAACCTAAAATGACACTTTTGATTAAAACCCTATTTAAATATGTTCATTCATAACTAAATTATACTCTGAGACTATAAAATTTATTTTTTTTTCGCTTTATTTTAATTTACAACTTTTGTAAAAATAAAAAATTCTTATTGCAAAAGTCAACAAAAATCAAGCTGAAACTTAAAATAATTTTCACTAGTAAAACAGAATAAAAGTAATGTTTTAATTTAAAATTAAATATTTAAATTAGTTATCTTTTTATTTTAAATATTAAATTTTTGTTTTAAAAGTGTCATTCTTTGTCATTTTTAACATATATTCCGACGTTTAGAGGGAAAAAAAATATTGGCGGAAAAACAGAGTGATAAATAGGCTTGTATTTATTCTTAATCTGACCTTTAATCAAATCAAAAAAAATTAATTATGTTGCGTGGTAATTAGGTGGCTGACAACCCATCCCTACGACGTCAACTCGGAGTCGTTACAGACCGAGCTCAAGGCGCAACGTCTTTGTTCGAGGGTGATCTCGAAATTATGGTACATAGACGGACGCTTATTGACGATTCCCTCGGCGTTGGGGAACCCCTGAATGAGCTTGGATCCAATGGGCAAGGTTTTTTTTGTATGTTAATTATGTAAAATTTAAACTTAAAGCTTTTACATGCATTTGACTGTAATGCGTATCTAGTAATTTAAGATAATTTAACCATGCGTGCGATTCTTGACGGAGGGTAAGGTGGTCAAAGTTTTAAAAAAAATACAGTTTTTTGTCATCATGCATATTTTTATTTGATTTTTTTTTTACTTTAGTGATCGAAAATTTTTAGCACATTTTATTTTTCCTTTTAACTTTTATAATTTAGGTCTCAAAGCTCGGGGTCGGCACTACCTCGTGTTCGATACGAGCCAAAAATGTAACGAGATTATGACCAAATTAGCTCAGGAGGTTTACCTTTCACCGCTTGTCGCATTTACATCCAATAAATCTTCCGATTCGGGAACACAGACAAAGCAATCGGTATAGTTATTTTAAATTTAATTAATATTTTGGGGCAAGCCACCGTTTTTAATCTCTATCTTATGACTATTTTTAAATTACGTCAAATTATAAATATGTAATTTGTTTGAGCTTGTTTTTTAATATCTACTCTTTCTCCTATCCTCACATTTAAGACCTCACTTAGCTCTTGTCCTAATATTAAGTTGAGAAATGGTTTTGGAGTATTAACATTATATAAAAACTAATTTAGTCCAATCCAATTAACCAATTTGTTTTTGGCCCACTGCCGCCAAACCTCCATTTGTTGACGTTGTATCGTTGGTCCGGGCAATCGCCGACTATTTTACTCCGACTTGAACATATTTACTCACCAGGGGAGCATCCAGAATTATCAAGACCCGTGACCATTGATTTGGGAGTAAATCCATTTTTAGTATATGCGTTAATTCTGTTCACAATAATTAATTTGCTAAATGTATTAAATTTTTTACATTTGCAAATTGTCCTGATTTTATTTTATTAGGTACTAAGGGTAAACAAGAACATTATTTTTGCAAAGGGGGGGCTGCTGACAAAATTTTGTAACCAAAAGGAAAAAAGTTTCAATGGCTCATTTTACCGAGATAATTCCAATTTAATAGTTAATGACCAAAAACTTATTTATTCAAAAAAATATAATTTTGGTAAACTATATATTGATCAATGCTATAAACCCACTAGTATTAACCATTCAAACATTTACGGATAAAAACAATGACGGAACTTGCCCATGGGTGCAAAATCAAAGGTGGAACTTAATTAAATTTACAGCTTTAATTGGTCAACTGATCCTTAAATTTTGAAAAATAGATGGAGATTTCGATCATTTGATTAATAAATTCTAACGTCATCCATGACAAACTTCAACGCCGGCGGAAATCCCAACATTAAAGCCGCTGGAGATACGCACTTTCATGCTTAAAGTCGAAATGTAGATTATATTATCTTTATAAAAAAAGTTACTGCTTTTTGGATAGCTCATGAGGTCCATCGTTATCTTGTCAAAACAATAAGTCTTAATTTATAAAATATGATCATTCAATTTATCCATGCGACTCCTCAGTTAAATCTATATTCAAAGAAGATTATCAAAATGTTGTTAATAATAATCACCAAGACACCTATAACTAGTGTTCTTCAAAATTCATTGAAATGGTCAGAATAATATTTGATGTTTTAAGTTAAAAATGTATTATTTTTTATATATTACAAGTGTTTTTGGTGTTTTGTTTAAGTATATAATATTATTAAAGGATTTTGTTAAAAATAAATCCTAAATTATTGATATTTAAAACATAATTTAGAAATATATTTTTCTTTATTTGATCCTATTTCTAATGTTTTTTTTATTATTTATATATGTAAAAAATATGATAAATAACGATGCATTTTTTAATACATGTTCTACATCATTATAGCTAAATTTAGTATACTTTATTGATAGCTAATTTTTGTTTAGATAAATCCTTTATTCAATTTACCCCACCATTTCGCCTCGGTCCTGCCCCTAACTAAATTTAATCCAAGCTCACAATTGATTTAATTTACTTTAAAATTATGGTTCTGTTATCTTTTGCATTTTCAAGTTGTACAAATTTATATGTAGAAATAATTATTTAACCCTCATTTAATTTTAAATAATTTTTTTTGACAAATTGGCGGTTTTCTTTTTAAATTTCCGCATTTCACTAAGCATAATATAAAATCTAACCCCATCTTAAAATCAAAAATGTTTTATTAGATATTTAACGTAAAAAAATTATAAATAAGGAACTTGTTGACTCTAAATAAGGACCTTAGTTCTGTCCATCGATTCAAGTGGTCAACGGACCTTATTTTGATCATTTGAGACGATCTTTGATAGGACATAACATTCTAAAATCACCAGTGACAAACTTTGTTCAACTTGGAAATTTTTTTAATATGTTTTATGATTGAATTATACAATTTTTTGCTTAAGGCCGAAATGTGAGATGAGTATTCTTTATAGAAAAAATTTCAAAATTTTGTAAAGCTCTTAACGAGTCTTTCAATAACGTCTTAAAGCTTGCCAAAAATTTAATTTATAAGCGCACTAACATTCATATCTGAATCAACACTACTTAGTTAAATCTTTAATTAAAAGACAGATATTCAAAATTATTTACTAATAATAACAAAACTCTATTTGCACGTTGCCTTATATATAAAACGTAATATAAATGACTTTATAATATGTAATGATTAAGGCAAGCAAATTTATACTTTCTTTATGATATTAAAGTTTTGTGCCAAATGTTTTATTTGTATATTATTAAAAAGAATGTTAAAAATAAATCCTTTTAAAATATTTACAAATAATTTAACATATATTACTTTATTTATCCTATTTGTAATGTTTTTATTATTATTTATGTGTGTGACAATTATGATAAGTAACAATGCATTTTTTTAATACATGTTCTAATCATTATAGCTAATTTTAGTATACTTTATATAGCGATTACGTTTTTTTGACAAATTTTAATCAATTTACCTTTAATTTCTCGGTCCTGCCCATAACCCATCTTATTTTTTGGCCAACTCACAGTTGATTTTCTTATTATATGTAGAAATAATTATTTGGCCCTCATTTATGACAATTTTAAATAATTTTTTTTTGACAAATTAGCGGTTTTTTTTAAATTTCCGCATTTCACTAAGCATATTAAAAATCTAACCCCATTTAAAAATTTAAAATGTTTTATTAGATATTTAACAAAAAAAAAATTATAAATAAGAAAGTTGTTGACTCTAAATAAGTGCACTTTTTGTCCTTAAAACAAGTGATAACGGCGGTTTGACCATATATAAACGAATTTCATAGTAGGACATAAAATTCTAAAATCAAGTGTAACTTTGTTTTGTAAATTTTTTTAATATGTTTTATGATTGAATTATACAATTTTTTGATTAGGCCGCGTGCAAATTGAGTATTTTCATTAAATTTTTAAAAATTCTATTTTGTAAATGAAGTTTTTTAAAGAGTTGCCAAAATTATTTTTTCACACAAAATATATCTTAATAAAAAATGTTTAAAATTTTTTTTTTAGAATTTTTAAGATATTACGAAAATAAAAATTCAATTTGCACGTTGCCTTATATTTAACGTAATATATATGTTTTATAATTGTGATGATTAACAAGCAAATACTTTCTTTATGATTTAAGTATTGTGCCAAATGTTTTATTTGTATATTATTAATAAATGCATACTGAAGTGTTTTTTTTAAATGCAAATAACAATAATCCTCATTTACGAGTATTAATTGTAAAAGTTCAAAGTTTTTTTTATCTTTTTCTTCAGGTACCTTTTGGATCTTTTAAATTTTAAAAAAATGTTTTAATACCAAAAGTGCCATCATCAAAGAGCTAGAGACCTATAAAATAAATGTTAACAAATATAGAAATAATTTTATAATTGAATTTAAATATTTTAGGGTTTTACGAGTTTTTTAAAGATAGACAAGTAATGATATGACTTTTAAACAATTTGCTAATCCCACCGGGTAGCATAACTTGCATGGAAGTCTTTTATTTTGACTTAGAAAATTGCCTTCAGCCGATATCACAAAATTGGTGGAAATTGAAAAAAGCCAGTAAGTATTTTTAATTAAGCTTAGGAAAAATGTGCCCATATGATCTACATATTTGTGAGAGAGGAACATTAATTGCATCCATTCATGCCAACCCTAAGGTGCCTTTTTACCCGTAAATTATAGATCATAGTCGTAATCCGTAATACCGACCGAGCGTGAATTATAAAAGAATTACGGCCCATTTTTAATATTTCATTTTGCCTAATTTTTTTTAGCTATTGTTAATGAGAAATAAAAATGATAAATTTATTATTAAGCGATACACGGTATTACTTGTACCTTCTGTATTATAAATGATAACTTTATAGCAAAAATTTATAGTTTGCAAAACCGTATTTGTAAATTCGGGCAGGGCCTAAAATAAAAACCGAATTTTGGGCCGATTCACAAGTTTGGGGCCAGACCAAATTTGAGAATCTCGGACGGGCCGGAATATCACGGCGCTGAACTCTAACTTAGAAGTACAGTTAAAATGTAAACATTCCAGCTTTCGATAATATACCTAATCTATTAACAAGGTTAATAGTAGCAAATCAAATGATGGTTTATTTAGCTTGTTTTAGAAGTATTTTTGGACCGTAGCCTTTAAAACCTTAAGCGATAAATATGATGTATTAAGTGTTCTCAAGGGGCTTAATGTGCGTGCTAGAGGCGTAAAAGATGGATGCGGCACATATAAATGTTTTTATAAATCGTAGGATGCCGTTAAAGGTAGACGTGGTGAATATAGGAATCGGGAACTTGTTACCCCGGAACCAGACGAGGCGCGTAAACGAGCATCCTCTGCAAAGCGGCTATTAACACCGACTGTAACGCAACTTATATAACTCAAGTCGGAACGTTGCAAAGTGCACCCGATACAAGCTTGGTGAATTTTTCAAGTTAGATGCAATTAACTTTCAATAATTTAACTCTCATTTAAAAAGTAATTACCTACCTCTCTTCTTTCCTCACAAAAATGCTAATGTTGTTTAAATGTCCAAAGGTTTAATGCAACAGTCTCAATTCTCAATCTTATACTATACTATAATTCCTCGAAAATAAAAATTTTGAAATAGGCACGTTCGTTACCATGACAAAGTTAACTATCCAAATTTTAATTTGTCCCCTTCTTATTCCTACATGTCCTCTCTCCTTGAAATAGTATTGTATTGTTTTTACGACGAAAGAAGAAACACATTGCAACGACCAAAAACATATAAAAAACAGCAGCTTTCACCTATATTTCAGACATATTGTAAAGGGACTTGTAAGTCTCAAAATTTTCTAAGCATATTGAAGTGAGACATATATGTACAACAAAATTGAGACCGTGTCGGTGAGTCATGTAGCAAAACTTATTTTTGTGAACTAATTTTTGTAAGTCTCACCCCTCTATTTCCTCTCCATAAAAGAGTCACTTAAGTGTGCATAAAGAACTTATTATTATTTGGTCAAGCTCCTAAAAAACCTTTTAAATTTTGTGATATTTAATGTTAGTAATTGTGTATTCGGTAACCTTTAAGCAGGTGTGTCATACCATTTCAAAAGTTTATAGCATATTGGTCTTCAAGTGCTGTTTAATTGTAAATATACTCTTTAAGCAATAAATTCATCACAATGCAACCCTGTAGTTAATTCAAAGTCACAAGTATTTTAGCAGAGTTTGCACTATGCATGATGAAACATGAAAAGAATAAATTATGAAACCATTTTCATTTTAATTTTTAATATACAAGTTATTTAAGTAATTAATTTTGCAAATCAGGCCTGATTCTAGCTTTTCCAATTTCGGGGGGGGGGGGGGGGCAGAAAAAATTTTCACCAATTAAATTCATGTTCAAACTTTTTATTATTAAAAATTAATATTAATTATTATATTCATAATATAAAAAAATGATTGCGTTTTATAAATTGGATATGTGAATTAAAATTAATTGTTTGCACTATTATCAATTGCTCAAAAAGATATGAGATATGCTAGAGGTTGTTTTGATTAAATTATTTTCATCAAATTTTAACGCCCCAGTTAATAATTTTATGTGTCCTAGAAGAACCAAATCACCTTTACGCAGGTCACTACTTGCCAGCCTACTAGAAGTTGTTATCTTTTTTAAAGAAGAAAATGTGGCCTCACAACTCGACGTTGAAGAGCCAAATAACAAACTTATAGAAAAAATGTTAAATAAATTAGGAAACGCATCTTTGTTAACATATACAAATTTAACAAAATCATTAGTAACACATTCTTTGTAATTATTAAGTTTTTTTTTTTAATTTTTTGCTACGTCAATTTCTTTAGATAATGAATTTTTATCAATATTAATTATATTTAAAGGAGGTTTTAATTTATTTATATCTAAAATAATTTAAGGGATTCTAAAATAAATATTATCGGTAAAAAATCTAATAAATAAATCAAAAATATTATAATAAATACTTTTTAATTTCTCATTAATATTTAAATTATTCTCAAACTTATGAGTAGAAAATAAATAAAAATCAAAAAAATCTTTAAATTTAGTTTTTCTTTTATCTATAAATAAATTATTGTCATTTAAAAGAGTATTATATATATCAAAACAGTTTTTAAATAAATCTGTAAATGTATTTGTATTTCTTAATTGTACAAACAATGGTGTATTAAATAAAAAGTTTTAGAAAAATCTTTTTGCATTGAAATTGATCATTAATTATTTTTAATAAATAAAATAATTTTATAAATGATAAATACAAAAAAATAAATTGATGATTATAAATATGGTCAAAAAACCCCAACGCTTCGGCCCTGTGACCTGAAGATATAAAAACTTTTTTATTAATTTTTAAAATTTTTTAAAAGTATTTATTATATTTATGTTTTTTTTTTATAAAAGGCGTCGACCGATGGGGCAACAGCCGGGGTATGGTCTCGCATTGACTTACTTCCTTGATTGCATCATGTTGAAAAAATTTATAAAGAGAAGAAAAAATATCAAAAAAATTTTTCCCTTCACTTAAAATTTCAAGACAATCTTTTACAACAAGATGCACCCAGTGGTTAAAACCAGGCCTGGGAAAACAATGAGCCAAAAAACTTTGGCTCATTTTTTCCCCTAAAACATAAAAAAAGAAAGGGGGGCAAATATAAAGGGCCAAAATAAGAATTCAAAAAAAGCCCTTACTAAGAAAAGGGGCAAAAAAAAAAACCCACAAAAAGTGGCTCTTAAAAAGAGCCCCAAATAACCCATTTTATGTTTTTTATAATAATTTCAAAAAATTTTGATGGGTGGGTTATTTTTTCTTAAAGCTCCTAGGATTTTTTTTTTAAGAAAAGGGGCTTTTTTTAAACATGCCCCTTTTCTTTAAGCAAGAAAAGGGGCTTTTCTTTTGCCATGCCCACGAGTTTGTGGGCATTTGGAAAAAAAACCCAAAAACTTGTTAAAAAAAAGCCCATTTAGTTTTTTTTCCCAGCCCTGGTTAAAACAGTGGATATACGTGACATGGTGTCCAGCCATTTTGCTTTGAAATACTTGAACACCACCTTTTCCACCGGGCATTACGTTCGCCCCATCGTAGCATTGTGCGGTCAGGTTCTCTGGTTCTAGATTATATTCTAACAAAATATTGTAAGCGAGGAAATTACTTTGGCACCAGATTTATGAATTGCTTTCACAAATATACAGCTTTCTGCAACATCATATTTTTCTATATATCTAATAACAAGAGAAATTCTGTGTTTGTTAGATCTCTTTAGCGGATGAGAAGTATTAATATGAATGAAAACACTTTTTAAAAAAGTAAATATTTTTATAATAATAATTTTTAGATATTTTTGGTGGAGCGAATTTAATTTTATGGGGGTGGAAGGGCAAAAATAAAATTTATACGTATTTGGGGGGGGGGCAAATTTAATTTGGGGGGTGTCTAAAATCGTGCTTGTTACAAACCCAGTTAAAAGACATCCTATAATTTATCGTTTGCCCTTTAATTAATAGCGTCAGTCAGGGCATCCCAACGTTTTTACCCTTAAAAAAGGGAATTTTATACCTAATAATAAAAAAATGATAATCAAACCCTCAATGTATGTGGTTAAACACCCTTTACAATCTTGTATATCACTTTGAGCACAATCGCGTGGAATAATAGATCTTTTTATTGTCATATATTAACCAAGTTTATATGACATAAATGTAAACTGGTTTTTGCCTTTTACTTACTATTGATCAGCTTAAATATGGAAAACTCCTTATTTTATTAAATATAACAATAATTCCATTATGGGTGTGTCTTGGAAATTATTTTGGAGATAAATTTAACATATTGCCGGCGTATATTAATAAAACGTTTTATCTACATAAATCAAATTATATCTTATTCAAGATCATTCAAGTGACAAAATTGACTCCGCTTGACAATAATTAATATTTTTAAAGCATATTCTTTACGTAAGGACATATGTGTCATTCATGATACACATCTATAATGACTGTCTCTATAACGCAAATTTTATTGCAACAACATGTATTTTTTTTTAATTTAGTTCACCCAACAATGCTTATTAAAAAGCAGATATTCATCCAATTTGATTATAATAAATTTATATAACTAATTTATAAGTTTCCAAAAGTATATTTAAACCCAAAATAATTTTTTTAATATTTAACCATATTTCAGAGAGGAGGCGTCAACTTTCAACAAAATGTTCGATGAAAATTTTTGGTTTAACTATGATATCGCATTGTTGCCCATCACCGGAGCATTTAAACAAAATATTAATTCACTATTTTGTTTAATTATGAAATTAATTTTTTTTATAAAAATCACATATAGCACTCTTTTGAAAAAATCACCTGAAATTAATCGCATAAAAATTTGAAGAATAAACCCGTTTACGTTTAAATAAATTTTGAAGGTAAAATAATCTTGTGTGAGGATCTCTTGCATTTAGTAACTAACATTCAAGATATTTTTTTTCTTAAATTCTCTCCTATTTAGGTCTTGATTTTTAGGACTTTATTAGTCAGCATAAAGTCCATCACAGTATTAAAAGCTCATGTAAATTTTTGGTCAATCATCCCCATATAGCAGCTCTTTCTTTTTTTACTTCAATTTTTTCAAACTGGCTTGTAGCGACAAATTAGATATATTTGGAGCATTTTCGATCGCAGATACGATATCTACTTCCAAGCACGATTCTAGACCCCTTTTGGGAGGCATTGCCCCCCCCCCCCCCCCCAATTAAATTTGCCCCCCCCCCCCAAAAAAAAAAATACATAGAAATTTTATTTTTGCCCCCCCCCCCCCTCCCTTCCCCCCAAAAAATAAATTTACCCCCCCCCCCCCCCCAAAAAAAAAATACGTATATTGCTCCCCCAAAAATATCTAAAAATAATTATTTTAAAAATATATACTTTTGTTAAAAAGTGTTTTCATTCATATTAACACTTCTCATCCGCTAAAGAGATCTAACTAACACAAATTATTTCTGTTGTTATTAGATATATAGAAAAATATGATGATACAGAAAGCTGTATATTTGTGAAAGCAATTCATAAATCTGATTCCAAAGAAATTTCCTCACTTGTCACAATCTTTTGTTAGCATATAATCTAAAACCAAAGAACCTGATCGCACAATGCTACGATGGGGCGAACGTAATGTCTGGGGAAAAAGGTGGTGTTCAAGTATTTCCAAAATGGCTGGACACCATGTCCCGTATATTCACTGCTTTAACCACTGATTTCATCTTTTTGTAAAAGATTGTTTTAATTTTAATTGAAGGGAAAGATTTTTTTGATATTTTTTTTCAACATGATGCAATCAAGGAAGTAAGTGAATGCGGGACCATACCCCGGCTGTCGCCCCATCGGTGGTGTGGTCACTACGACGCCATTGTTTTTTTAATAAAAAATTACATAAAAATATTTAATACTCTTTTAAAAATTAAAAATAAAAAAGTTTTATATCTTCAGGTCACAGGGCCGAAGTTGGTTTTTTGATAATATTTATTAATTATTTTTTTGTATTTATCATTTGAAAAATTATTTTTTTTTAATAAAAATAATTAATGATTAAATTCAATGCAAAACGATTTATGTTTCTAAAACTTTTGATTTAATATACCATTGTTTGTTAGAAATTAAACAATTAAGAAATACAAATACATTTACAAATTTATTTAAAAACTGTTTTTATATATATAATACTTTTTTAAATGACAATAATTTATTTATAGATAAAGGAAAAATTAACCTTAAAGATTTTTCTGATTTTTATTTATTTTCTACTCATAAGTTTGAGAATAGATCAAATATTAATGATAAATTAAAAAGTATTTATTTTAATATTATTGATTTATTTATAGATTCTTTTAATAATAGATTTTTTACCGATAGTATTTATTTAGAATCTTTAGAATCCCTTTATAAATTTGATTATCCTTTTTTTTAGAAATAAATAAATTAAAGCCTCTTTCAAAAATAAGTAATAATAAAAATTCATTATCTAAAGAAATTGACGTAGCAAAAAATTTTTCAATAAAAAAAACTTAAAAATTAAAAAGAATGTGTTACTAATGATTTTGTTAGATTTTTATATGATTACAAAGATGCGTTTCCTATTTTATTTAACATTGTTTCTATAAGTTTGTTATTTGGCTTTTCAACGTCGAGTTGTGAGGCCATATTTTTAGTATAAAAAGTTTGAACATGGATTTGGTAAACATGTATATTTTTTGAAAATTTTTCTGCCCCCCCCCCCCCCCCCCCCAAAAAAAAAGTTTTTTTAGCCCCCCCTCCCCAAATTGGAAAAGCTAGAATCGGGCCTGTCTACTTCCGTTTTAATAACAAAACAGTTTAAATTTATGCTAGTAGTTATTACTGTCACGTTCGAAAAGTGATATGGATTTGCTGAAAGTTTATGCAAATGCAAAGTTTCCAATGCTTTGCAGAAAAATAGAACTTAGATTGTGTGGCTTAAGTTCTAAATAAAGCAAATGAAGTATGTATTATAGGTTATGACAGCCTCCGTATACTAGGATTATAAATAATTTTATTTGAGCGCACGGTACTCCTTTATGTGATAAGTTTCGACAATACGCCGCTTACCATGTTGTAGCTGAGATAAAGCTTTTATAGGGTTTTTTGTACATTCTAATAATATATTTAATAATACCTTGTCAATCGCCTATGCCTCAATCAATTGTAAAAACAAACGAATGTATCTTCACGCAATGCGGGATAACAATTCCTAATTATAAATGAAGTGGAAATAATGGCAAAACATTATTGTCAACGTTTAAATTCAAATAATTAAGAAAGCATTTGACGATTGTTATTTTTGTTTTGTTAAATATTTTAGTAGTATAAATTCATAATATTTTTTTGATTATTTTCGTTTAAAAACCTAGTCTAAACGACAAGATTGACACAATTTTCAATTATATCTTGTTGTTATCTTGACAACTTGTTTGACAATGTGGCATCTCCCCTACATAAACCATATAAAACAAGACTGGCGGCTTTTTAATAGTTTTAAAATCTGAATTAGCATGGTTTTTCATTCAATTTTCCACGAGCAGGCACCTTGTTATGCACTACTTACATATAAAAACAGATTTGTGAGAAAATAAAGAGATAGAAAAGTCAATGTGCGCTTGAATTTGTTGGCAATTTTCCTCTCTTATTTTTACATTGTATATTTTTAACTCTTACTAATAACAAACTACCTGTGGTTATTGCAATTTTGTCATTGTAAAGCATACATCAAATATTTTCTCACTCCTCTTCCCATAAAAGCCTATAAATTTCATTCAGGGTTTTTCTTCCCTAGCTTTGAAATAGATACATTTGTTACTTAAACGACAGGTTTTTGGAAACATTACAATGCCTCTATTCCTTTACTCGTGTTTAATCGTGCTATTATAACTCTGAATTTTTCTCAGGGTTGCAAAATCAGTGATCCTAGATTTTACCATAGTTTATAAGTTAAGGTGTGACATCCGTAGTTTTCCGGTTCAACAGTGCTTATTCCCACTCCTTAATTATTATTTAAAATTGTCGATATTAAACTAAATTTAAAGAATCTATTATGGTTTTTAAGCTACCAGAATTAATCTTAATCATATATATTAATAAATCAGGCAGAGTCTACATTTTGTCAATTGGGATCTGATAGTTTTACAGTTATATATAGTGGGCGGTGGATAGTTTTTTTTAAATAGCTGTAAGCAAGAATAAGGCTTATAAATATATGGAAATACCGGACTAAACTGTGTCAGCTTTTTTGATGTAAATTTTAAGGTTTATGCAGGTATGTAAGACTCTCCATTCGTAAATTTTTTTCCTGTTATACAGAAAAAACACTTCTGCTAATTTTCTACGCTGTCAAAATGCTCTCTCCTCAAAATCGTAACAGGTCATATAGGTTACAATGCGCAAGGGCTTGAATATGAAGATTCATGGAATGCTACAAGTGAGAAAAATGGCCATAAATAACAATTAATTTATATATTTTGAATTGCTTACCATTCGTGAGGATTCTCCTCTCCTAATCGACAATCGCGATACGCGTGTGTATAGGAAGGGTTTACTGTTTAACTGAAGCAAAATCACTTCAAAATTCTACGGTCGTTCTTAAGGAGAAGGCTGAGGAGCTAACAGTGTAAAGGAAACCTTTTCAAAAACGACTTTCAAAACTAAGTTAAAAATATGGGCCTCCCCACCACCCCGTTCTCCCTTCAATTATGGCAGAAAATGGCAAGAAACACTGGCCATTAAGAAAATCTAATTAGAGGAGAAGAAATGCTGCTGTCTCGTTGGTGGTTTGAGATCTGAAACTTTTCTTCCCGCAATAAATCTTAATAAACCGGGAGTGCGAGCAAGCCATGCGACAGATTTCCTTCATTTTCAACGAGTAGGGGGCCTCTTTTTGGAAAACTTGGATGTTGAATTACTTGCGACGTGCTTTAATGAGAGGAGAGTAATGACCAAATTTGAGGCAGCAGGCGAAAGATGCTACTAACCAAATTGTTATCGTATTTTCGTGACTAGCCCACTTAAAACAATTCCAATTTTTATGTTAATTTAAATCTTACATGGGTTATGTATGCAGGGATTACCGGAACCAAAAGAACCGGAACCAGCAAAAAAATGAACCCGTTTAAATTTTTGACGGCAGTTCAAATCCATTTTTTATATTATTGAATTGGCCTCAAAGTAAATATTAATAATCAATCCCTGGTTTTATGTAATCTAAAGTTGACGAAATGCTACATGGCATGATAATATGCCCACCTAAAGCGTTCTTTCAGTGGCGCACAGAGAATTTTAGGAAACATTGGGCCACTCAATAATTGTAATAATAATATAGTCTGCCGACAGTCATTTATATGTTTGTGAGAAATTAGGGGGAATACGAGCAACACCTTATTTATGAGCCCCAATTCTAGCTATATCTAATGACGCAGGTTGTGGAATCTAATCTCAATCTTAAGCCATCATCATACTTACGCAAAGGAAAATGTCATTGCTCTTAACAATTCATAGAATTTACATAGTGTATTTCAATTTACGTTGTCAACTCTAACTTCAAATTTTAATAGTTTCTAAAACTAAAAACGCTGAAATTTGGGACTAGAAATGTATAAATATATAATTAACCTTCTTGCCCTTCCAATTAATATGTATCATTTCTGAGTATCCTTTCACATATTTAAGAAATAAACATCATCTTGAATTTTAATTCGTTACCATATACATCCACGTAGCTAGCGAAAAGAAAAAGGAGTGATAATTACAAAAATTAGTAGTAGAGTTCAAATCGGGTCTTGTTATTCCGGCCCAGCCCGCCCAACATATTTTTTAATTAAAGTCCGGCCCAGAATTAAAATTTTCCAATTTTAGGCCCAAACCGAAATTAAAAATAGGGCCCGAAAATTAATTACAGGCTAACTTTTTTATTATTAAATATAAAAGTAATACCCCTCATCGCGTAATAATAAATTTATCCTTTTTAATTCTTTATAATAATAGTTAAAAAATATCAATATATAATTTAAAGTTTTGGGCCATGCCCGACCCCGTAATCAACCCACCCGGTCCATTCTTAATTTCGGCTGGGCAAAACGGGCTTTCAGGTCCCAACTTTGATCTCTAATTAGTAGTTCAAACAAAATATGTTTAGCAAATCATGCTTGTTTTGTAATTTTGCGACCTAGGTTTAATTTGTGTATTTATTTTTTAATTTACAATTATTTGATATCTATATATATATAATCCAAAACATATTATTTTTATCAAAAACTTATCTTTTTAAATAACTTATTAATAAAAAACAATGTTAACACACTTTTTATAATTTTTAGCTCTCGAGTCTTCAAGTCGCGTTAAGTTTAACTTTTAAGCCTTATTATTAATAATTATTATTAATGTTTATGAATTGAGGAGAAAAAGAAAACGGATAAATGCTTAATAGTAAATACAGTTGGACAAATTTAGAAAATAACTTACTATTGAGTCTTAATTTCTGTAGACCTTTCAATAAGTTTCAATTTTTTGCGGCTTCCTAAGCCTTGGTTTAAAAATGTGGAATTTTTAACACAAATGAGCAATTTTACATTATTAATAATTCTAAGCATTAGTTTTAACATATTTTGCAAAAATTGCTTCAAAAAAGTTTTCTTTTTAAAAATATCAGCAGCGTGGCGATATTTAAGAATTTTAAAATTGATATTTAAATCAGTTATGAGTCTCTAATTTAGCACTGTTAATATTTCAATATGGAAAAACAAATATCCATGGCAGGCACACCCCCAACTCTAATGAACCAAGTTTCGTCATCAACTTGTCTTAAAGTTTAAATTAATTTCTAAAATAAAATATAAGGTGATACGGTAACCGTACACAATACTTATGAATTAAGTCGTATATTTTTTGATAGATTTTCCCGAAAATCTAATGAATAATTAATTAAAATTTACGGAGTCGTCGTAAATACGGGGCCACACCTTCAAATCTTGCTAAACAACCTCATATATACTAAGTTTTGACATCAATAGGCTATGCTGGAATCAATTTTATTTAATTTGTCATTGTATGCACGCTTTATAAAGAGTTAAACAGTGCCGTATCTTTTAACCCTAGTATATATCGATAGGTGAAATTCAATGAAGCGACTCCTATACTACCTGTAGTCAGCTGAATATTTATAAAAAAGGAACCGGTTAAACACACCTGTCCAAGGTATACGTTCTTTTTTGACATTCACAATTGCGGTAAAATTTGTCCTCCATAGGATGCATGTTTTTATAAGTTACTACTAGTTTTTCGTGTTTATGCATAATAAGTTCCATAATTGTTTAAAAAAAACCTTTTACATAGAATTTGCTATAGAATGTCATTGAATTGTTGGGGGCATCACAAATGTATTAGGTGTCGCTTAAAATATCGGTGGTACGTCAATTGCCTCTCTACCTTTATGTATAAGTGGGAATCACGGTACCCGTAACCGTATTATTTTATAGCTGTAAAAACATTTGTCCTTGTATATAAAATTAATTATATTTCAAGATTTTACCTAAGTATTTGTACACAGTATATATAATTTCAAATGTTTTTGTGTTCTTTGTCGTCTAAAAATATATCCATCTAATTGCACAATAAGCACGTACTTGCCTTCAATCGATATGTAAATTGTCTCGCTTAATCAGGTGAATAAAAAATATAACTAATTTTTAAGAGTTCTTCTAATACGTTTTTTTTCAATATGTAAAGATCCCCTTTACAAAAATGTCTATCCCCAAAAAGAGGAAATTAAGCCGGCGGATGTAATGTGAGTGCATTTTTCGAATCATTAAGGTCGGTATCTTTTGCGTTTAAAATTTTATGGATTAAACGAAAATTAAATTCCACAAATGTATGAATTGTCACATTCAATATTTATTACAAATTATATAAAACACTTGTACATGTTTAAATTTTGAAATTAATGCAAACGTCTTTGCAAATGTCTCTTTACAAAATAATTAGTATGAAATGCTTTTATTTTTCTTAAATATTAAAAATATATTCCTGTTAAAAAGAATTGCTAAACTTTTATTGTTAAAGTAGCAATAAATTAAGGATAGATTAAAAAAATGTATATTTTACTTACTTTTTTAAAGGGTAGTGATTATTGAATGCTTTTCGACAAACCTTGGGGTCGAAATTAAGTGTTTTTGCCACTACCATAATATCCATTAAAATGATGCCGTATTCTCCAAAAGATTACAGAATGCAGGCTTAAAAACCCTAAATAATGACTTAAAGAATCTTATACGCCCTTGCCCCACAATTTTTAAAACCTGACAAATTCATTCTTACCTGGTATATCCAACAAAAATAGTTTAAATTAAATTTTGAAGTAAATGACCCAAAATATTCTTGTAATTTTTACGCAATATATTTTTAAATGCAAATTCACAACGTTTGTGAAAAGAAAACATATTTGCAATTTTATAAATTCTATTAATAACACACACACAATTAATAAGCGCGTTTCGGTAATATACAACAAATTACAAATTGTTAGGGGGGGAGGTATCAATGGGCCTACACACGTTAGTATCAAAAAAATTTGTCAAGCAAAAATTTTAAAATTCATTTTTTCCTTTGAGTCCTATACATAAACACCGACACAGAACAATTAGGACAACAATGATATGACAATATCGCTGCCTATTACGCAGCACCAGGTTGAGGGCTATACTGTAATTTTTATATATATTACAACTTAACGAGAAGTCCTCATTACCAAAAAAAAAAATCTAAAATTTTATAAGTTATGTGTGTTTTTTAAAGATGTGTACAATAAAAAATTAATAATAATTATGATAATCTTATATAATGCTATTACTAAAAGATATGATGTTACTAAGCATTAGGCGACAAAGCATATTGTTGTTACACTCTTTTCTAAATAAAGGCTTCCTTATTTAAAATGTAGTCCTTGTAGTTAAAAATAAAGAAATAACATGAGACACTTAGGCAGCCATTATGACTCCAAAAAGACACTCTCCTCTCTCGTCTTTTAAACATTTTTTATGGTAATGGGTGACAATATTTAACTCTAAATATTTGGACAAGTTGTCCTCGTATATGGGGCCCTTGTGCGCTGCTATTTTTTTGGACATTTTTTTTAGCACGAATTCTAAACCATTTAAATTAATATGCACAAACATTAAAATTAACTCTAATTAAGTGTTTCTGGGAGTATTACTTGCTAACTTAAATTTTAATATATCACATATAATAAAATTCTCTTTTATTAGTAAAAAAATAAATAGGGTTTTATTTGCTGTTTATATTTATAAATAAAGGTATATTTTTAACGAGAGGATATTTTTATCAGTTTAATAAATACCTTAATTATATCGAGCAGCAAGTATTCTTATAAAGCAAGAATTGAGTAGGGCCAGTATAAGTTTAGGCTCTACTAAAAGGAAATATGATGATAGCTTCCTTTATCAATTTCGGAACTCCTTGCAAAGGCCCAGAAAGTTCATTGGCCATTCTAATTGAATTAAAAAAGACTCTTACATAATTACTACTATTCCAAAAACCTTCGGCGTGCTTATGTCAATATTAATTCCGCTTATTGGGTTGAGCCACAATTAATGTATACATCAAGTTATAGGTAGTTGAAAATTTTCTCTTTCATTTAGTAACACAAATTAATCTTCTATGCAAGATTAGGGGGTTAGGTATTTCAATCTAACCTAGCACTTGGAAATTTCTTTAAATAACACAATACGCCCATGCAACTACTGGTTGGCTTACTTTGGCGGTAGGCCTTATAAAAAAGGACATTAATCCATTAAACTGTAATCTCTTTCAAATACATATTAACAACGGCCCCATTATAAATTATAATTAAAACACGATATATTTAAGTGTCCTTCTTTACATCTAATGGGTGGGGCCTGCCTATTTAATTAGTCAATATTAATTAACGGTGCGGTATTAATTATATTTAAGGTGCTTTTTGCAAAGAAGGAATCAACATTAACCTATTCCTGCTCCAAATTCAATAAATCAAAAATTGTGTAGTTGTGCCCTGTTAATTAAATTTCGATTAAACAAACTCCAAAGGCGAAGATCTATGTAAGGTAAACCCAAAATTTTTAATTAGCTTTCGTCGATTGATTTTTTTTACATTAATTATTTAACAATAAAATGGTTAAAAGTTGTCTTTCCGGCATTTAAAAATTTTACAAATCTCGGTTTTTATTCGTTTTTACATAGTCGTATATTCTTTGTCCGTAAATAAAGGTGAGAATTAAAAATTATACAAGTTTTAATATACATTGTGTTTTGTTATAAACTTTACAATTAAAAAAAATATTGAAGATGAGATCAGAGCTGGGAAAATGCCCATTTTTGGGTCAAACTCATTTTTTTATTTTTCGAGATTTAGAAAAAATAAAGGGTTTTAGCTTTAATCAAGAAAATATTTATAAAATTTAAGATTTTTTGCTTATATTCTGTATTTATTGATAATTTATTTTTTTAATCTGTCATAAAATTTTTAAAAAACAAAAATTTGAGTTTAGTCTAAAAATGGGTTTTTTCCCAGCTCTGGATGAGATGGCAAATTAATTAACTTTTTTCCAAAATTTAGATTGGCCATTGTAAATATTTTATAAACTTGCCTTTATCATAATTAAAAACAGAATTTTATCTATTACGACTTGCAATGCTAATCATTTGATAATAATTAAGACGTGAAAAAGACGAAATGTTTAATATAAATAAAATAAAAAAAAATATTAAAAAAAAATTATTATATCATTACCACAAAATTATGATTGACGTTTTTTACCTTTTCGAGTTTTTTTTATCACGGTCCTTAAAGCGGCTTGTGTGAGAGTCGGCAAAAATAATATAACAGAAAGAAATTTTTGTCTTTTTAACAAGCCCCTTTAAATAAATGTCGAAAAATTTTATCTAGACAATAATAAACCCTAAAGTTTAGCATAGTATCGTAAATTATATGTAAAATTGTTAATATTTATTTGCCATTTGTAATAATTAAATAACTTTAAATTTAAATTAATGCCAGAATCACCCATTTTTGATGTCAATTTTCAGTCATAATTTAGTAGTAAGGCGAATTTATAATTAATGAAAATTATTCATATATATTCTTTGCAATACTACAATTACATTATTCTTTAAGCTTGGCTCGTTATAACCAGTAGCAGGTAAAAATTTACAAAAGATTACTTTAGGTTTTAACATTTTCTTAAAGTTGTTCCTATAGTGATGTGGTCAAACTATATGTCAGAGGTTTATATTTTTTTCCTTATAGTAAGTGATGTGCTCACTCATATTCAGAAAAAAAGCAACGCAGTACCATATTAGTGTAACTCTGTTTTGTTAAAATCGAAACAAATTTTTAAAGAGTTTTAAATAAAATTGATTTACAAATTTTTATAAAGTTAATAAAGGCCGTAGAAACGGAGGTGCTGGGGCCATGCACTAACCCAGACAAAAAATTTAATCTAACCTTATTAACCATTGAAGAGAAAATAAATATTTAGCAATTCACCTTCGGCCCCTAAATATAAGATCTTCTTTCTTATATACTTCCTTAGTTTCTCTAGAGTTAATAAATTTTTCTCCATTCTATTATAATTAAACGTGAATAACTGTGGCCACAATTCCATATTATTCACGAGAACAAATCAATCTGACCTTGATTATAGGTTTCATTTCTTAGAGTGCTAATATGTGTTCTTTCGTACACTTTAAGCACCTGACTTAGTACTTGAATGGGTGATTACCGGATAAACCAAAATTTATATTTTTTGGAGGACCTAATCCTGAAAATCCAGGCCGTTAACGAATCATCTTAATTAACCCTATGGGGCAATACCAAATACCCTGGAGTAATAAGTGGCTAAAGCCCTATGCCATTCCTGATCGGGAAAAGGCATGGTGGAAACACCTAGATTTTTTATCACAGACTTATTTAAGGCTCGACTATGTTTTTACATGAATTGTTTTTTAAGTATATGTATATTAAGAAAAGTTAAAATTAATTAACTATTTTTAATGGTTTCCCACTATGAGCTTTCTAGGAAACTTTCTGTCGTTATCCACGAAAGTTTGACCAACTATAAAAAATATAATAGCACGTGCCATGAGCTATTATGGCGAGATAACAATTTGTGGTTGCGCAACTTTTAATAAATACCTAATTTATAGCAAATAATTAACGTTTATCGGTAACCGATCCAAATTTTAAAAGTTATTTTTTGCTAATATGCTCAAACTTTAAAAATTAAAATAAAAGAGAGAACTAACTCTTATTTATAAATATTTATTTTTTGAAATTTTATCAAAAATAAAATGTTTGACTAAATCATTATCTTATTACAATACTTTGTAGAGTTTTGAGAAGTTACCAACCTAAGTAAATAATTTAATACTTAGTACCGAGTTCGAGTTTTAGCATCTATTATATTAGTTTTTGCATTCAAGCGTAGGTCCGCCCCGGCTCATAAATCCAAAATGCAAGAGAATCGGTCCAATATAAGATTTCTTTGACCAAAAATTTTTTTTCTCTTCTCTATTGATCAAAAAAAAATTTTTTCTTTTAGACCTCTTATTTGTTTAACAAACCTAGATTTTTATTTTAATAATACTCATATTAAAATTACTGTACTAATTTATTAAAAAATAGGACCTGGTTAAAATTTTTTCATATATATAGACCGATGGGCCAAATGCTGAGCGGGCAGCGATGTTATAATAAATGAACTACCTTCCTAATAATTATTGAGTCAGTTACCTAAGATTTATAACAGATTAAAATAAGAAAAATGCTTTTTCAATATTTGCTTGTTTAAATAAATTGTGATATGAATCTTAGGATCATTCAATTGAGTAAATTGTTGTTTTCCTTATATTTTGTCAGTACCCGATAAACCCTAAATCTTGTAGCCAAGTCACTTAGGTGGTGAGAGTTAGTCATCTAAACAGGTATATCCCCTACATCTAAATGCAAATATTTGTAGAGAGATTAACAGCGTATTTGGCGCTCAATAATTTCCAATAAATCCTTACAAACTATCAAAACAGTTTTGGCGGCATATTAAATAAAATGTTATTCGAGATTTTTTGGAATTCGCCCAAGCAAACTTAAAAATTGGCTCTTTTATTTTTCAATATTAAAGTTTTTTTAATATTTAATATTTTCGCTAGATGAATTGAAAATCATAAAAAGGAAGTAACAAAGTGTGTCTAAATAAATTTGAATTTTGTTTATGACATAAAAAGTAAGATTGTTTTTTAAATAAAATATCCTTATATACAATTTTTTCCAATAAATGTACTTTACCATATTTATTCCCACCAACCAATCTCATATGATATTTTGATGTGAAAATTGGATTCAAATTTCATAAATGTTTAAGCCTTTAGACATTATTTATTTCTATAGGACAATCGTGCTCTTCTTTCTTATATTCTCATGCATCATTCTATACCGCTTATTTCTTAAACATATCTTAAAAACCGACATTTTTATTGTCATTTATATTCTTCTCCGTCTTCGACTAACGTCCCTCTGACTAAAAAACTTCGTAAGTATATCATCGAAAAACATTCTTAATACAAAGTTTTTATTTGCAATTTTATGAACCCTTTTTAGTTTTAAGTTTATTATATTTATTCCTCTCAATTGCATTACAGCCGATTCATACTAAAACGTGGATATTACAATGATTGCAACCACAGCACAACTCGGCGGTGAATGTCAAAAAAATATATTTAGCATTACAAATTTACTCGGTTTGCCAACTCCAGACAAAAGTAAGGGAGACTGTGCTAATCTTACAGCCAAACTTTTCACATTTGATGAAACTTTGCAAGAAAATAATGAAAATGAAACACATACCGGTAAAATTATTGATCATCAAAATTCGAGTGAATGCCCACCCCATGAAATTTTTAACAAATCGCCATCATTTAAAACTGATGCCGTGGCATGCGAATATACTCAAACATCAAAATCGAACCCCGAGCTAGGTATGTAACATGTATTTTATTTGATTTTTTATATTTGTTTGTTTATTATTATTATCAAAACAATCATAAGAATCAAGAGAGTTGGGAGGTTATTCTAAACATCTAAAATACAAATTCTTTATATAATCGGATTTAATACAACTTGCAATTACCCTCTAACTATATAGGGCATCAGCACCCGCTAAAAATATTTTTTTCTTGATGACTGCTTCTGTCAACACTCTTAATATATCTCAAGTTAATATTGTTTGGTTTTGCCCTATGGGTGTTAGCGAATCGATTGTATTTCATTATGTTTCTGTAAATAAATTAATTAATTGAAATAAAAATTATGGTTTTTAAATTAATTTAGAGATATTCAAAAATATTTTGGGTTTAATTAATTATGTTTTTTGACTAATTCTTGTTTGACTTACAAAAGTACGATCACAAAGAATATTCGATAAAAAGGTGACTAGGGTAAGAAAACTTGTAATGTATCTTAATTTGATTACCACAAAAACTTTTATGCCATATAAAAATAAAACAATTGTATAAGTGTCGCGCTAATACCCGGCAATGTATTTATTCCAAATATGCAAAGGCCCTAGGACAGACGTAATTAAAAACGTCCGGGCCAATACCAGATAAAATATCTTTAAAACAATTTCCGTTCGACGTAAGAGGGATATGTCCAAAATATTTACATAGCCATCGATGTATTACTTAATTTTTGCCCCTTACATTTACCCTTCTAATTTTGGGAAGTTGTAGTATCAACCCCTTGTTACAAATTTCAAATAGGTCAATTATTATTTGGGGACCTTCTCAAAACCTCTTGTTTGTTGTTGATATCTTAAACATATCCAAAAAGGGTTTGCTAATCCAAAAAACACACACACGATCGTTTAATCCTAGTTCAAATATTTGGGCATGTAATTTATAATGCCTCACTGTATTAATAAGATATACGAAAATGTCGTGACTAGGCTCAAACAGAAAGTAGGTTAAATCTCTCTATAGTAATCAAGATTTTCAAGTTGTTGAGCCCAAATATGCTCATAAAACGAATATTTTTATTGGCTTCATAGCAAACCAAAGACTTCAGTAGAACAAATTTATATTATAAAACTAATAAAAATTGAATTATATATTTTTTTAAATTAATAACTAACAATTTGAATTTATTTTACTATATAGAAGCTGCCCAGATCATAAGTGAAATGTCCTCATCGACAAAATCTAAAATTAACAAAAATTCAACCGAAAATCGGCCCGAGGTTATAGTAGCAACCCCTTTGTATAGACGTGGCCGGCGTAATATGTTTATTACATCAACACACCCCAATGAAAGTCAACCTATTTTATCTTGTTTTAAAGTTGACCATACTCAACCTGCAAACCCTCCAGAGTTTTTAAACAATTACGAAAATGCAAATACTCATCAAAATAGCCCATGCCAAAAACTGTCTTATAAAAGGAAATATGAAAATCCTAGCAACGGCGAGAAATCATTGTGTGAAATATCTGAACCACCTCAGAAGCAACCAAATCCATATAGCACAATGTTTAATAAGAATAACTTTACGGACACATTACAGTCACCTAATTCCTTCTATTGTTTCTTTAATCGCTACTTCGAGATGGTAAACGATATGAGTAAAAACTATGGAAATGCTAATTCTAAACATGCCAATAATAGCCACCAACCTGAAAGCTACCAGCAGCACAAACAATTTGCCCAAATGTTTCAATATTACATGGAGCGTCACAGGGGCCATCAAATTGATTATCAGGGCTGGGAGGCCGCACGTGTTGGATGGAATGATGCTAGCCCGACTACCACAGGTTACAAAGAGAGGATTGAAGATCCGGAAACAGCAATAACATTGGCCCCAGCCGGATCCACTTGCGAAGACCGACAAAATATATCGACGTTTGACTCCGAATCTGACACCACCGTACAAAAGAAGATTACTGAAAGCACCGACCGTACAAGTAGGGGCAGTAGCGAAAACGCCTATGAGCAAGGGGGCCCTTACTCGCAAGGAGAAGAGGAAGAATTTAACTACCATCGTTCCGGGGGCGAGGCACACGAACTTGAAGGAGGTGAAAATGCGAGCAGTGAGGACTATCTCTACGAGGATGATGATCGCAAACCAGGCAGCAAAAAACGCATTTTATTCACTAAAAAACAAACGCACGAGCTGGAAAAGCGCTTTAGGCAGCAAAAGTACCTATCGGCCCCGGAAAGGGAGCAGCTGGCAAAGACGATTGACCTTACGCCAACGCAAGTAAAAATTTGGTTCCAAAATCACAGGTATAAGTGCAAGCGTTCGCGGGATGAGTTAAAACATCAACGAGAGCTCGAAAAAATGGCTTTCAAACAGCCCAAACTGTTGCGGACCTCTTTGAATGACGAGGCTAATTCAACAGCGAAAAAGTTAATTGAAGATTGTGATAATAATATTAGTAATATTAATAATAATAATAATAATAATAATAAGGACAACTTAAAGAATGACCAAAGTGATTTAGATTCGCGATGGGATGACCCTGACGCCATAAGAGATTATTTCAAAATTCACATTGATGATTATTTAGGTCGAAACAGGCGTGAAGAAAAGTACCATCCGGAACATATGAGATCAAATCCCAGATCGAAGGATGAAGGTGAAGACGACGAGGATTATTACGAATATTTCAGGCGGAGTACGAGCCACAGGAAATTTCCAAAATCTGATAAAAACAATCCCTTTATAAGTGTTTTTGACAATAAACCGGTCGGGCCAAGTGCCAAAGCCTTGAGGCGGCAGCATAAAGATCAGGGCCATCACAAAAAATCAATGGGCGGATATCCCGTAAATAAAGGTAATAATACCAAACACGATGCTAACCATTGCGATCAGCATCGTAACAATGCAGATGCTTACTGCAAAAATCACAAAACCCTTCAAAGAGATTTATCTCTTCCTCCCGAAGCGGCTAAGGACTCCAACACGCCTGTCGTTCAACTGCCGTTTTCTCAATTTTCGGAACAACCTCGGAGCAGTGACTATAGCTTAAATCACAATAATAATATTAGTAATGGCCCAAGGCATCCGAGCTTAGCCATGTTGCCTCCTTCACCTTCCATGTATCTAAACATAATACAGCAATATCATCATCAAAATCCACTTTATAAAAAATTTTACCGGGCACCGTCTTATCCTACAAACTATCCCCCTCGTCATAATGACCGTGAGTCCGTTGTGTCACCTAAATATGACACTCGTGAAAATGTTAGGGGCAATGACTACCCCTTACCACTATACCCCGAATATTCGTTGCTATGGAATTACTATCAATCATCGTTAATGTCCGCAAACGGTTTCAAAGGTGGTTTTAATTCTCCGACCACTGTTAAAAGCAATCTTCTAACCACCCAAGACTCATCCTCCTCCCCAACTTTTCCTGGGCCGCCAAACTTAAATGTCCAAAATTCAATGTTTATGCCTTTTCAAGGCGTTCCTTAAGACTATTAAATAATTTTATAACCAAAGCGCATGTTTTAATATAAATTGTTTTAGAAATTATGACCTTTATTATTGTAGTGCAAGAAAATTATTGTATAGCATATATATATATATATATATTGATAATAAAATATGTTTACAAACTAAATTGATAATATTTTGAGGGCTTTGTTTATTTATAGGGTGAATTCACACAATAAAAATCAACCCAAACTTAGTAAAAATTGGTTTAGGAATTTAAAAAGATTCCATGAGGATGGGTCACTTAAAATTATTATAACTTTTTGGTACAAGTATAGCTTTAGTTAAAAGTGATTTAACTTAGTAGTTTTTATAAGGCACTACTAATCTAAAATATTAATTGATTGAAATCTTCTTGAGGCTAAACTCAAAAATAATCATTTTAATGTTGCCATAAATTTACATATTAATTTTGGCAATATGCAAAATATTGTTTCTCACATTAGATATTTCTTAATGAGCGGGCTGGTAAAACTCTGACCCTTTAAAAATTTGTTAAATACCTCCATATGTATGCTCACGGCTTTGAAAAATGTTAGATGATAACTGACAAAATTTGTTTTGATATAATAGGTCAGCTTTCATTCGAATAGGCATCAACTAACACTTGATAGCATCTCTAGAGTTTTTAGACCACCAAGTTTATATATATATGTTTAAATGAGTTCATAATTCTTTATTTGAAGGGCAAATTTTTTTATAACTGACCCTATGGCAGACCACCCATATCAATTTGGAGACTTTTACCAATCACGACCGGCAGGGCGATACCTAAGGCATGGGTCGGGAAAGAATCTTCTTGGTATGTATATGGCAACAGTGTGCTTAAAAGCACAAATACATGAACGGAACTTTATACCATACTGACATAAAACTTATATTCGGATCAATATCTAAATAAAAATTTGAGCCTTTTTTTAAATTTCATACCTTTGTGCACGGATAGCATGTAATATTAATGACAAGTTTTTTGTATGTAGAGCTCTAGCGATTAACGAATTCCTTGAATCTTATTTACGTCATTTTTATAAAATCAGTTGCGCCTCATTTAGTGATAAAACTCGCAACTATTGTCAACTTCAAAATTTTAACCGTTTTAAATTAAATTTTTAGAGCCTGCTGTAAACATTAAAAATTCTCAAAAATCAAATGAGGCTCATAATCTAAAAAATAGTGATTTCTTTTATATAACAATGTCAGAAGATTGGACACCAAACTTTTTTATCGCCCAATTGTGGACGTTGGAGGATATATTTTAATATTTCATTATTTTAGATGTAAAAATAAAGTTGCAATTAATTTGAATATAGAAAAATGTTTATCTTTTATTTATGGAATCCAAAGTGGCTAAAAACACCACTTATTTCTTAATTTGTTATTTTTTTTTTGACTTTCTTGTATCTAAGGCTATTAGTCGAGGTTAATTTGAAAAACGGTTAAAAACATTTGAGGCAAAAATATATTGTAGATTGGTTCACTTATTAATTACCTTCACAAAACCTTTATTTATTTAACAATATAATGTCCTAACTTTGTTAAACGTGAAGAGCGAGCATTGAAGGGTTTTTTGTAGTTAGCTGCTGATAATTTAAATTATGTAAAAAACATGAGCCCTTAGGGTCAATTCATATTCCTAAGAAACAATGTTAATAAATTAATTGCGGTGATGCAGCATATAGAGCTATAATAACTTGACATGGTTACTGGTTATATCGAAAGCTTAAAAAAACTATGATCTATCAACATTGTAAATGTTTCTATATTGTTAAAATTAATCGCAGGGATAGATTTGACAAAATATTTTTATAAAAAAAATGTCTCCAAGAACTTTATTATACACCTTAAATGTTATTTTATAATTCGTGAAAAATGAGCATCATTTGAATTGCCTTTACGTTTGCTCACTACGTTGTGATCACACATTTAATATGCAATTTAAATAAATTTCAATGTCAATCAAATGGCTATTTTCAAATTTGTTTACTTTACAAGTGGTTATGATTGACATTTTGTGCCACTTGAAACGCAATATAACAA
The DNA here is from genome assembly GCA_030555515.1 of Acutogordius australiensis. Taxonomy (NCBI): domain Eukaryota; kingdom Metazoa; phylum Nematomorpha; class Gordioida; order Gordea; family Gordiidae; genus Acutogordius; species Acutogordius australiensis. Next base: position 21,771,678 of record CM060245.1, on the reverse strand, counting down.
ATGTATACTTTAAAAATGATGAACAAATATTTGAAAAAGAAAACCCAAATGTTTAAGAAACTATTGTAATTTCAATTCCTTCATATTGTTCACAAATAAGGAAAGGACTATTTATTAATCTGGCGGGCTTTATTTACGCATAATGTGAATTAGCAGTTTAAAAATATCTTAGTACTTTGAATCGAGCTGCAAAAATTTTATTTTAGTGCGCGTTCAGACTTCATTTGTTTTTTACAAAATATTGTGAGAATTTAAAATTTGATTTTTACATCGAAAATTATTGATCATTATTTTTACAATATTTTCTGACACGGAGCAGTTGCTTTAAGTATATTTAGAAATCTTGATAAATGATCTAAATCTATATAAACACTAATAATCAATTTAAAAAGACTATTATTGAAATCCTTTCACTTAATTTTCCAAAAACAAATGAGGTTTGAACGTGCCCTAACAAAATATATGTTACCATAATGACCGCATTTAGTCATAGGTTTTGCGTGGATTGCCAATTTTTAAGACAAGTTGAGGCAGAATACGATGCTCTCTTTTATCTGCCTTACTTAAAAGCATTGCCCTCATATCACTTTTTCCTATAAAAATTTTGTTGGCGCTCAGATTTCCAATTAATGAAAATTAATTAAAGGTTATATAAAAATCACTTCCCACCTTGACTAATTTGATCACGCAACCTAAAAATTACCATCTAAAATAGCTAACAATTTAGGATAAGCAGTTGATTTTATCAAGCGAGGACTTAAGAAAGAAGGTGACAAATTTTGCAATTGGTTAAATGGAGGGGGCAATTAAACGTTTTTGAAGTAAATCTATAAACATATTAATTTAATTACCTTTTTGACCTTGTATAAGTAGTATAAGGATAAGTGTAAATCACTCTTATATTCGTGTAGTGATAGTTTATATCTGCATAAAAAAAATTTTCAACAGAAGACGTCCAAAAAAATGAATAATAAAATTCATCGACAATGCTATTGTACGAAAGTCGATTAAAACCACCTACTTTTTATAGATCGTCAGCGTATATACTCTTGAAATTGCCCTATTTTCTGATATAATGTTGTTTTTGCATGCAACAACCGCTCAATGTATTATTTATGTTATAAAACTAGTGCACTTAAAAACATAAGTAGGTTAATATTGTTTGTGACCTAATTGCAATAATGGCGATACACGTTAAATTCACCAATTAAAGGCATTAACTGGCTCACCAATTTTAACTTGTTTTCTATAAATAGAAGAAATTCGTAACGCAGTTGTGTTTTGGACAAAATTGAAAGCAATTCACCAACTAAAATCTTAAGTGTATATTAAATTAAGAATATTTAAATGGATGAAAAGTTATATATTATGCAGATTTCTTCAGAAATTACGTAAATTTGTTAACCTGAATGTATTATGCTTTCACAACTTCTAGCTGATTTTGTAAAAATCAAGTCGGTGGTTTCTTATCAAAAAGATGTCCCAATTATAGTTTTTAACCCTAACTGGCTAGGGGAACTAATAGTAATGAAGCTATTATGCATTAATTCTTTTAAATAGTAGGTTATTTGAACATTAGTTGCCTCAGATGGCCAGGTTAGTATTAAATACCAAATAGCCCACATTTAATATTAGAACCTTCCTCATAATGCAGGGGCATGTTTTTAAGCTCTTTTAATCGATCCTGCAACTTTGTGCCATGTCCCAAGGATTGGACTTTTAGACAAAACTAATTTGATGTTTAGATCAAAAAATATGTATCGCCTTTAACGTTTACAGTTGTATACAAAGCCGTCAAATGTTGGGCATAATGAATTTCCCCAAAATGACTGAGGGCGGGGAGGGCAACTAATTAAATCATCTTAATACAGGTGAGGTCCGTGAAGAAAAAAGACCCCAAGCTTTAGACGCACCCGCCCATTGCCTGCACACGATTCCAATTTAGGCCTTTTATTTTCGGAAAAATATGGGTTAACCTCGCTGCTTCTATGACAAAAACCTAACCGGTGCAGGGGAAAATTTAGTTTCGGAAATAATAATTTTAGTTTTTTTCAGGGGTGCCTTAATGTCTTAGACCAGCCTTGTAAATAACATTTATAAATTTATAGGTGTATGAAAGCTTATCGAGTCATCAACATTACCATAATGTTGTACCCCAAAGCTAGAAATAGCTTAGGATATGTTGTCTTTCAGGAGCCATGGTGTCTATGCCAATAATTATGCGTATACGGGAGATACTTTGTCTCAAATTAAAATAATATATTTTGGGTCTTTTCACCCTTGGACATTATTATAAATTTTAAAACAATTATTATATAGTATATGGATGGAATGCTCTATGTTTTTGGGGGGTAAAAACACTATTCTTAAACAGTCTTTTTTTTTGCTAGATTAACTTATTTTCACACGGTTTTCGATTGTCATAGTCATGTACATTAATGCGTAAATTTATCTTTACCCTTGAAAGATTATCGCTAGGAGAAGTAATTTAAGTAGACCGCGGTAAAAAAACATTAAATTAAATCATTTCCTATAATTTAGTTAAATACTTTAGGATTAATATTCAAGAATACAGCTTTTATTTCTTTTTACTTTGTAAGTATAAAAGAAAATTTACACACAGTTGGATACCTGCAACAAAAATTAATTATAATATAATAACATAATATCGTTTATTTCTAATTTTTAAAACATTGAAGTATTTTCATCGATATTACTTTAATTGTCACGTTGTGGAAAATCTTAAAGCAAGCGCTTTAGGCTTGTAAGATGCGACACATTGTCTACTATATTTTTCACTGATTATCAGGCACTATCGTGAAAAACAAGTTAAGACTTCCACCCGGAAGTTTCTCTTTGACTTAATCTTGTTTTTCAAAATTATTTTTATATGATTTGCACTTTCACATAAGTATTTTTCAAGTGACTTGTTTGTGGATGACTTACACTCTGTCAATTATACAATTTAAAATAACCGGGTATAATGACTATATTTATAGAAAACTCATTCATCTTAAAATAAGGGACCGTAAAGAAGTTTTAAAAAATTTTATCTAACATTTCTAAATGTAGCATTAATCTTGCGTCTTAAAAATCATAGTTTATTTAAAATATTATTTGTTAGCAAAAATATCTTCTGGGCTTATAATTAAGATAATTTTTTTTATTTGAAAGTAAAAGATTAAATTTTTTATTAAAGATTTTTTAAAATAAAGAACATAATATAAAAGACATCCACGGCAGAATTTTTCAAATATTTCTAGGAGAATAATAAAAAAAACTTTGTTCTTTTTTTTCATTTCCAAATGAAATATAAGTTTAAGAATGAGCCTGATTGAATTTTGAGATAGAATATTTAATATCTCAGTTATTCTTAAATTTATCCTTGAAAATAAGATCATTAGTGGAAGTCAACAAATTAGCGTCCTAAGCCTTGATAAATAATTTAAAAAAAATTATTTTAATTAGAGTGGTAAGGTTGATCCTTCACTTCAATAAACGCTATCTTTTAAAATACAAAAGTAATATCCTGACAATGCAAGGTAAATTTGTAATATATGTTTTTTCAAATTTCTCACAAAATTTTTGAAAAGGTATGTATTAAAATAATCCATTTTTTCATTTTTAGTGCATCAGCAAAAACTTTCCAATGTTAAAAATATAAAAAAGGATGAAAATTGTTTTAGACAGCGATACAATAAGGCCTAGAGCATTTAAGATATCTTTTAAAGAAAACATTTTGAGCAGGCACTTGATAAGTTTTTAACCATGAAACTTTTTTGCTACACTAAATAAAAAAATATTCTAAATCTTTCAAATTATGTAAATGACAAATCATTTGAATTCGCTCTATAACCCACATGTTTTTTGATTGCACTAAATGTCGCAATTTTTAACAGGTGGATGGTAGCCATTAATATATACTTTACCAAATTCTAATCTTTTCAGGCACTATTCTAGACCCTTTTGGGGGGCATTGCCCCCCCCCCTCAAAGATTTTAATTGCCCCCCCCCCAAATTAAATTTGCCCCCCCCCCCAATACATAGTAATTTTATTTTTGACCCCCCCCCCTCTCCAAATACGTATAAATTATATTTTTGCCCTTCCACCCCCCTAAAATTAAATTTTCTCCTCCAAATATCTAAAAATTATTATTTTAAAAATGTTTGCTTTTTTTAAAAAGTGTTTTCATTCATATCAACACTTCTCATCCGCTAAGAGATTAACTAACACGGAAATTATTTCTGTTGTTATTAGATATATAGAAAAATATGATGTTACAGAAAGCTGTATATTTGTGAAAGCAATTCATAAATAAGATGCCAAAGAAATTTCCTCACTTGTCAACAATCTTTTGTTAGAATATAATCTAGAACCACAGAACCTGAATGCTACGATGGGGCGAACGTAATGTCCGGGGAAAAAAGTAGTGTTCAAGTATTTCGAAGCAAAATGGCTGGACACCATGTCCCGGATATTCACTGCTTTAATCACCGATTGCATCTTCTTGAATTTTTAAGTGAAGGGAAAATTTTTTTTGATATTTTTTCTTCCATTCATAAATTTTTCAACATAATGCAATCAAGGAAGTAAGTGAATGCGGGACCATACCCTGGCTGTTGCCCCATCGGTGGTGTGGTATGACGCCATTGATTTTTAAAAAAAAATTATACCTAAAAATATTAAATACTCTTTTAAAAATTAAAAATAAAAAAGTTTTTTTATATTCAGGTCACAGTGCCGAAACGTCGGAGTTTAGAACCATATTTATAATCTTTGTATTTATCATTTAAAAAATTATTTTATTTATTAAAAATAATTAATGATCAATTTATTGCAAAACGATTTATGTTTATTATGATTTAATACACCATTGTTTGTTAGTAATTAAACAATTAAGAAATACAAATACATTCACAGATTTATTTAAAAACTGTTTGATATATATAATACTTTTTTAAATGACAATAATTTTTATTTATAAATAAAAGAAAAACTAAAACTAAAGATTTTTGATTTTTATTTATTTTCTACTAAAGTTTGAGAATAAATGATAAATTATAAAGTAATTATTTAATATTATTGATTTATTTATTGACTCTTTTAATAATAGTTTTTTTACCGATAATAATTATTTAAAATCTTTACCTTTATAAATTTGATTATCCTTTTTTTTAGATATCAATGAATTAGAGCCTCTTATAAAAATAAGTAATATTGATAAATATTCATTATCTAAAGAAATTGACGTAGCAAAAAAAAATTTTAATAAAAAATTTAATAATTTCAAAGAATGTGCTGCTAATGATTTTGTTAAATTTTTATATGATTAAAAAGATGCGTTTCCTAATTTATTTAACGTTTTTTCTATAAGTTTGTTATTTGGCTCTTCAACGTCGAGTTGTGAGGCCACATTTTTAATAATAAAGAGTTTGATGGATTCAATTGGTGTATTATATTTTTTGCCGTGACCGAACGGCTAACTCTGCTGCCAAAGACGGCAAAAATTTTTTTTCTGCTCATTTACTATTTCAAAATTTTGAAAATTTTACGAAAATAAAAACTCGCTTTCCACATGCCCTTATGTGCACATTTTTTTATTTTCATAGTTAACAACCAGTCAACCCTTGTTAACTCTACTTTAAACGCATCTTTTTAAAATTTTACAGGCATATCTTTGCACGCATGATAACGTTAATATGCAATTTCCCCTTTGAAAATTTATGAAATGCACTTGGAGATAAAAAAAGGAATTTTATATAAATTAGTTTTTTGGAGAAAATTGATTAACAGGTGGCTGTTATTTAAGAAAAAGTAGCATCAAATTTTGGCAGCACTATAACCTCATCTAGTCCACGAAGTTTCTTTCGCCTTCGGCTATTATGCTACGTCCATATCGAATAAATGGCCATTTGACCAAATTGAGACAGATTTTGCGACCTCGAGAAGCTCAAAAAATATTCAAGATTTTTTTTCCTTATTAAAACCACTTGTAATTTAAATACTTTATTTCTTGAATAAAATTTCTAAGTATTTTAATCTCATATATAAACATCAAGATAAAACAGTATATTTGGCATCCCAAACTAATTAGGACACGATATTATTGGTTTAAAAATATTATTTGAAGTTTGATTTTAACGGTTTAGCAGTTGTGAAAATATGAAATTTATTTACTTTTGTTTTTGAATGTTTTTTTAAACATTTTTCAATAATTTACAATATTTATGGTTGACATAAAAAGTTTGGTTAGATAATACATTAAACGAATTTGAAAATCCTTAGATAGCAGATTTAGTTTCTTAGATAGCTCATATCTCTTAAAAATTTGTGTTGACATACAAAAAAAATTGTAATTTGTCAATGAATTTATTAGGAAAGGTATTAAAAGTTGGACTAATTGTCTAGCGTAGGTTTTTATAAAAAGGTAATTTATTTAATTTGAAAACATTTAAATTTGCAGGGTATTAACTACAAAAAACACAGCTCAAAATCAAGGCTAATTGCGCAAGTTTTTTTTCCATAAGTATCTGGCTCATGAGGGTGTATTATAATGAGCATTTAGAAACACAGTAAACTAATTGCAAATCTAAAAAATTACAAAGAATACGTGGAAAAATGTGAGAACTTAAAAATAAGGATCGATTCACTAACAAATTTTGTTTAACCTGTGTAGTTGGATAACCAATTACCCATTTAAGTAAGACAAGTATATTAACATTTGATGCAAGTATCTGTTTATATTTAGGACCGTGATTTCTAGCGACTTGTTGCAAAAAATTATTATAATTTAAGGTAAATTTTAGCTTATTAAGACATTTAAATTTTGCAAGCCCAAGTCAAAGAGTAAAATTGAATGTTCTTTCCTTTTAAATGTATTCATGATTTCAATTTTATTATTCCCATTTTTTTAGATAAATATTCTCTGTATTTATACCGACTTCACCTAATAAATTTCCATAATTGACTTATATGGTTGGACAGACAACACTCGTTTTAGGGCATTAATAGATATTTTACATTTTATGAATATGGATACATTAGCAAATTTTTCGTAATTCACCGAGTGTCATAAATTTTTAACAAGGTTTACATATTGTATATAATAATAATCCATCGATAAAGTATTATGGTTTTATATAATATTTCTTTATTGAGCCTAATGTCATTTTATTATTTCATAAATTTGAATACAGACAAAATATGTAAAAACGGCCTTTGATATTTCTTTGGGAGAAATAAATTAAATATCTACACAATTTGAATATAAATGATCTTGGTTTGGATTAAAATAACATTTTAGGCAAATTTTTGGTTTTATAATTTTGACGTAAAAATATAAAAAAATAAGGAATTGACTTGGCGATGCAAATTTGCCATATAAATTATTTCTATTATGAATTTTTATGGTTGTTAAAGACTTTATTTTGTAATATCCAAAATCAGTTAAATTTTTTGTACATAGAAAATTGAAGTTTTGTTTATGAACAGATTTTTGAATATATTAAATTTGCCTTATAAAAACAGTCTTTTTTTTCTATATTAGCTTTTTTGTCTTTTTAGAGGCAGTGAGCTCCTTCATTTTGATTTTCCAATTGGCTCTATATGCACTCCCAATGTTAAATTACAGCTGTATTCTCTTAGCACATGTTGTTAAAAACTACAAAAAATTTAACGATACCTGTAGGTACACTTGGAAAATTTATTTAACGGAAAAACCTATGGTTTTCCATTTGAAAGATATCAATAACAGCTTGTCTTTTTCCTTCTCTATTATAATAATTAATCTTTTTGAAAATTTTCAAAGACAAGTAGCCATTTTTTTTATTTAAATATGACTACGTACAAATAACACTGGACAACAAAATTTGAACGACCGTAAGCATTATTTATAGCAACTATAGTTTTTGGTCAAGTTTTTGGCGCTGATCACGAATAAATTAGAATTTTAGCCAATGCCTTAGATTTTTAGCTATTCGGTGTAAAAGTTGAGATTTTTCAATTTTTGGGGTATATTGGGCTTCTATATCATAAAACCTATGGGTAGTAACAAAAGTTTAAAAATATATTTAGATAACGAAAACATTCATTATTAACGTAAGGGGTTTAAATTTTTTTTAAATATTTAATTTATTTTTATTTGTACATTTTTGTAAAATTAGTGGTTTTTGTCATAAACTCCGTTTTTTGATACTAAATAACTTGAAAATAAATTGCTAAAAATAGATGTACTAACCTTTTTTAGATATGTTTTTTTATAAGGAATCTGAATATGCCAATAGATTTTTTGTAGAATTAATAGTTAAAGAAATTTTGTGAATTTTTTTCTGAACTTTGGACGCGGTTTAAAAAAAACTGGAGGCATTGGAAAAAAAACTAAACCCGGGGTCGTTATCGCAAGAAATTTCTCTACAAAACCCTCAAAAAATCGTTGATGTTGTTTTTTTGTGTTGTCCAGTGTAATATATTAGTAACCTTTATATTATGAAAATCATCAACTTCCTTTTATTTAAATATCTTTTAATATTTTATTTAATTCATACAGGCCCGATTCTAGCTTTCCCAATTTGGGGGGGGGGGGCAAAAAAAACTCGTGGGGGGGGGGCAGAAAAATTAGCCAAAATATACATATACACCAATTGAATCCTTGTTCAAACTTTTTATTACACAGGTCAACAATTATCAAAGTCAGAAACGTGCATTTTATGAAAACATAAAAGAATGCATCCCCATGATGGCCTAACCTCATATATATTTTTTGTTTTTCTTAATTTCTTCCGTCTTTGGCTTAGATCCTTCTATAACGAAAAATAGCCTTTTTTGACCAAATTGACAGATTTAAATATACCCTAAAAAATTTAAAAACATTTTTGCGTATAAAAATCCCTTGTAACTTATATCTTTAATCAAAAATAATAAAAAATAAATTTTTATATATCAAGCTCTTACATCGGCATTTAGATAATACAAAATATTTCGCATCCAAACTTATACGACACGATATATTATCGGTTTTTTATAAAAATATTATTTGAAGTTTGAATATAACAGTTTAACTATTTCGAATATGCAATAATAAAATTTCAATTAATTTTTGTTTTAAATCTTTTTTGGTTTTTTGACCTTTTTTTTTAAATTTTCAATGTTTATAACTGACTAACTAAGTTTGATTAGGGCACGTGCAAAGTGCGTTTTTATTTTCGTAAAATTTTGAAAATTCTGAAAATTTTGAAAATTTATTTTTTTTTAAAATTTTTTTAAAATTTTTTATTTCAGAAAAAGCATTTTATGTGCATATATTAAATTTGGCAAGTTTTTGAAAATTTGCGTTTTATTACAAATTATTTTTTTTCAAAATTTTAAAAATTTTACAAAAATAAAAACTCACTTTGCACGTGCCCTTAAAAAAAAGGTAAACGTATTTGATATTTTTTAAGAAGGCAGGTTTGATCTCTGTAGTTGACTCATAACTCTCGAAAAATTGTTGACCTGTGTTATTAAAAATGTGGCCTCACAACTCGACGTTGAAGCGCCAAACAAACTTATAGAAAAAATGTTATTAGGAAACGCATCTTTGTAATCATATAAAAATTTAACAAAATCATTAGTAACATATTCTTTGTAATTATTAATTTTTTATTAAAATTTTTATTGCTACGTCACTTTTTTTAGAAAATAAATTTTAATCAATATTACTTATTTTTAAAAGAGGCTCTAATTTATTTATATCTAAAAAAAAGGATAATCAAATTTATAAAGGAAATCTAAAGATTCTAAATAAATATTATCGGTAAAAAATCTATTATTAAAAGAAATAATAAACACAATAATATTAAAATAAATACTTTTTAATTTATCATTAATATTTAAATTATTCTCAAACTTATGAGTAGAAAATAAATAAAAATCAGAAAATTTAAGTTTAGTTTTTCTTTTATCTATAAATAAACTGTTGTCATTTAAAAAAGTATTATATATATCAAAACAGTTTTTGTAAATGTATTTGTATTTCTTAATTGTTTAATTTCCAACAAACAATGGTGTATTAAATTAAAAGTTTTACAAACATAAATCGTTTTGCATTGAAATTGATCATTAATTATTATTAATAAATAAAATAATTTTTCAAATGATAAATATAAAAAAAATAAATTGATGATTATAATTATGGTCAAAAAACCCCAACGCTTCGGCCCATTAACCTAAAGATATAAAAACTTTTTTATTTTTAATTTTTAAAAGGGTATTTAATATTTTTATGTAATTTTTATTTAAAACAATGACCACACCACAGATGGGGCAACAGCTGAGGTATGGTCCCGCATCACTTGCTTCCTTGATTTGTTGAAAAATTTATAAAGGGAAGAAAAAATATTAAAAAAATCTTTTCCTTCACTTTAAATTGCAGGACAATCTTTTAGAACAAGATGCAATCGGTGGTTAAAGCAGTGAATATACGGGACATGGTGTCCAGCTATTGCTTAAAAATACTTGAACACCACCTTTTTCCCCGGGCATTACGTTCGCCCCATCGTAGCATTGTGCGATCAGGTTCTTTGGTTCTAGATTATATTCTAACAACAGATTGTTGACAAGTGAGGAAATTTCTTTGGCATCAGATTTATGAATTTCTTTTACAAATATACAGGTTTCTGTAACATCATATTTTTCTATATATCTAATAACAACAGAATGTGTTACTTATATCTCTTTAGTGGATGAGAAGTGTTGATATGAATGAAAACAGTTTTTAAAAAAAGTAAATATTTTTAATAAAATAATTTTTAGATATTTTTGGGGAAGCAAATTTGATTTTATGGGGGTGGAAGGGCAAAATAAAATTTGTATGTATTTTTTTGTAGGGGAAAGGGGTCTAGAATCGTGCCCGAATTCATAGAACGCCACCTTCAAGTTACATTTAGGCAGCTTATATTTGTCACTGCTTATTTTGATAAGCGGCGTAGATGTGCAATTAGAGTGTTGGGGATGACCTCGATTGCAAAACTCATAGATATTGAGGATCAACCTTCCACCTCGCCCCTCCTTTCAATTTAGGAATCAAACGTTTTCTCATTTTCCTTTACAAAAAACTAAAAGTATACTGTAGTAGTAAAATTCACTTTATACTAACCATTGTAACCCGAAGATCGCCAGTTATTACTGAAACTAGGCAAATTTTTATAGAATCATTTTCCACAAAAAATCTTTCAAGTGGTACAAAAATAATTAAAAATAATTAGATTTGAGTTGCCCCATGCCTTTCCCCATAGAAGAGCCATACCCGTTTAGGGTTTTGACTCATATCAACATTTTTCGCACGCCTGCGATCTATGTTTTTAGACTAGGCTCTCATTTTAGGATCGTTTGGGGCCTACTGCTTTAGTAGCCCACTCAGCAGCTTCAAAGCGGTTGAACAAGTGTTCTATTTTCCGAAGAAAAAAGACGCTTATGCACGGATTTGAAACCCCAACCTCCTGCGTATATGTAAGACAGGAATAACTTCCAACGAATGGGGCAATAAACAACAACAAGACAGGAATTATGCCACTGAGCTATCTGAGACGAGGGATAATGAGTAAAATGCAATGTCTCGGTAAAAGTTGATAAAATGTAATTATAGATTTGTAAACACAAAATGGCAAATTTCAACCTTGCAAAATGATAATAGTCTGGCATACATGATAACACATTATGTTTTGATTCGTTTATCGAGATTCAAACTCGTGTTTTTCAAAAACTAAAAAATATTAATGTTGCCCAAATTATTAAAAAGGTTACTAAAATTGCTTACAGATGGAGCTCTTACCAGGGCTAAAAGGCCTCAATTCAAGGCCGTAGCAAATTTTTTAGGTAGGGTTTGATAATTCGGTACATGCAAGCCATACTTGCGCATAGGAAACTGTCATAAACCTTTTGCACTAAAAATATTTATTTAATTTTTTAAAATTTTTTAGCCTAAATGAGGGCTAAAATATTATCTATTTAAGTATTTTAAATTTTTTGAAATTGTTCGGGTCCCCGTAAGCCGGGGCCCTGCTTTAATGTAAACCGTTATATTGGTTCATATATCTATCAAGATTTCAGTTCAAACACATCGTTGCCAGACGGCACCAAAAATTGCGTATATTGACCCTATAAACAGGTCTATCTATTACTCATTTACTTTGTTAGGCTTCCAGACTTAAATTTTATTTTTTTATACTATGTTCATTAACAGCTGATTAAAATGTGTTTTAATATGAGTGGTCAGTAATTTGCAGCAAAATTAATTGAAAATTTAGAATATACTGAGATTTAGGTTTTTTTCCCACATTTTAGCAAAAAAACTAAATTTTATTGCAAGCTCACCTGCTTGACTTTCAGAAAATACAGCTTTTGCTTTTCATAATGGCGGGTTAAATTAACTAAGAATAGACAATAACTAAAGAACTTACTAAATAAAAAGATTGTCATATTTTTTAACCATCTAGTTAATTTTCGTGAGGTTAAATTATTTCCAATAATTTTTTTATTCAACTATTAAATGGCATAGTTAATTTTGTGAAGACTTTACTTGATTTTTCAATAAAGACTTATTAAATTTTATGGCTAATTAATTCAGTGGTGTATAGGATATGTTATTAATTAATAAATTATTAAATTCCAAATTAACTATTAATATTACAACTATTTTTAAAAAGCTTAAATTGAGTGTTATAACCCTAGCTTATTTTAACACGTTTAGACTTTAATTATATCTATCTTCGACAAAAAAATTTGATTCAGTAGTTAATTTTCTTGGTTACAAAACACTATTTTATGGTTTTGTTCACATACATTTTTACAAAATTACCATTTTTATATATTTAAAGCGAATCTCCTAATGTTGTTGTATTTGTATACCATTACCATAATAGATACCCGAGAGTCAGTTGTATATGTAATATTCAGTCACCAAACACACTTGTTTCACATAGCTGTAATCTCTTCCTTTCCTAATGCCTATATTGGCATCCAGCTTTCGACAGAGATATAACCATATTTGAAACGAACTAAAACTGCGCTACTAAAAGGCGCGCGACCCTTTTGGCTTTGGGAGTTTTAAATGTGATATAATAACGTAATTTATTATCTAATTAATATAGCAAATAACATGCTGTAGCCGAATTTTTTTTCACAAAAAGAAGGGGAAAAAAATCTATCAAGACACAAATGCGAGTGTGATACAGTGTAAATCTCAAAAATAAAATGGTACTTCTTTTGCCACATATTTATACGATATCTTTTATATTGGAAAAAACGGACTTATATGTATGTGACGACCCGAGAGCTGTTAATAATTAAAATACGATTAACGAATAGACAAATATAGAGGTAATAAAATTTGTGTTTTCTTTGATGCCAGAATCCTTTTTTTTTTGCAGTTCGTGTTTGCAACCTGCTAAAGTGTCAGAGTCGGGATATGGGAAAAAAAGGCCGTTGAAAGGCTGTGGCTCAAATGGTTCCGCCAAACCCATTAAAAGCAAGAGATAATCCTTCAAAGAGAGGCAACGAAATCGTAATAATGTGTTTTTTCCCCCCATATCATTCGGGTTTATAAAAATGTCAAAATTCTTTTATTTTTTTATTAACACGACATCACTAGTAAATGAATGCATGCGCGGGGTTATCGCCTCAAGGAATTATTAACTAAAAACCAATAACTTCTTTAAAACATTTTCTTCGTCGGTTGATTAAAAAGAAAAAGAATATCAAAAAATTTTCAAATGTTTTTTGATATAAAAATAAAAAATCAAATTAGGAGAATACGTTTGCAGTTAAGTTTAAATTACACAGGTCAACAAATTTTTAAGAGTTATGAGCTAACTACAGGTATCAAACCTGCCATCTTAGGGATTTTCAAATGCGTTAACCATTTTTTCCTAATTAAAATTAGATAGTCAGCTATAAACATTAAAAATTTTAGAAAAAATGTAAAAAAAAATATTCAAAAACAAAAATAAATTGAATTTTTTTTTGTATTCACAACAGTTAAACTGTTAAATTTAAACTCCAAATAATATTTTCATGAGAAATCGATAATATATCGTGTCGTATTTAAGTTTGGACGTTTTGCATTCTATGTGCTGATGTAAGAGCTTAATATACTAAATATTTTATTTCTCCATATTTGAGATGATAAAAATAAGTTACAGGAGAATTTTATAAAAAAGATTCTTAAATTTTTTTAGGATATTCTTGAGGTCGCAAAATCTGTTAAAAAAGCCATTCGATATGGACGGATCTAAGGAGCCAAAGGCGGAAGAAACTAAGAAAAAGGAAAAAGGCCATCATTGTGATGCGTTCTTTTGTGTTTTTATAAAATTCACTTTGACACTGATATTTGTTGACCTGTGTTACTTTTATGACACAGGCCAAAAAAAATAAGAAAGCTCAGTGAAGTTTATGAAACTGCAGTGAACTATAAATATGGTTTGAAACTTATTTTTTGTTCTTTTATTTAACATCTAGCCTCGTGCATGCAAAGTCTGAAAGACAAATAAAAAATGAGGTTATTTTACGACCTAAAGATTTCTAAGCATAAAAAATCAAAAAAAAAAATACTAAAAATAAATATAATTGTAACGTTAATTTTTTATTTAAAATTTTGAATACCAAAATATTTAAGATCAAGAATGTTTACATTAAATAAAAAATTCCCTTCTCAAACCTATAAACGGCAGTATTTAATAAAAAAAATATTAATTTCAATCAAGTAGAGTTATTAAATTAAATTTTGATGTTTTCCTATTTTTCGAATTATTGTTAATAGCAGGCTTAAAATAATTTAATGTTAAAAATGCAAAACATTTAAAAATTTCGATTGACTTCGCTTAAATATGAATTTATGTGGAAAACTGAATATTGAATCTAATTTACTTTAGAAGGGTCGAAAATATAGCTAATAAATGACAGGGGATCTTTTATTTGTGAGGAGGCAAGGAGTTGATTTGGAGAAAAATTTGCTAATTTTAACCAGGTTCTTACTAGTAATTTATAATTTTAACACAAAAGCCTCGAAAAAATTGGGGAAAAAACCTTTTTCAAAAGCCCTTTTTAGTTTCTTCTTCTTTATTTTGAAGTTGCAATGGGATTCATCATATAAAAAGGCCCTTTAGAAAAAAGCCCCTTATTACTAAGAAATAAAGGGCTTTTTAAAAAGGCCCTTATTGCGAGCTTTTTTGATAGAAAAGCTAAAGAACCTCCTTTAAGGGCTGGCTTTTTTTTCCACCTGATTTGAACATGTGTTCTACCCTCAAGATAGGTAAAAAAGTTACAATAAATACTTGGTGAAAACGAGTGTACCCAAATTTTAAAATTCCTATATTTCAAGAAGTTTTCAAATTTAAATTATTTTAGGTTGATATTTTTAGAGAAATATGTGTTTTTTAATTTAAATATAATTATATGTATATGTCAGCGTCCAAACGCAATATTCCGCCGGCGGAATATTGTCTGGACTTGACCTCAGCGTCCAAAGCTTATATTCCGCCGGCGGAATATAAATTGGCGTATAGTCAACGACCAAAACGCATTTTCGCCGGCGGAATATTGTCTGGACTTGAGCTCAACGTCCAAAGCTTATATTCCGCCGGCGGAATATTAATTGGCGTATAGTCAACGTCCAAGACGCATTTTCGCCGGCGGAATATTGTCTGGACTTGAGCTCAACGTCCAAAGCTTATATTCCGCCGGAAATTTTTAGCAAAATTTAAGGGACAAACAGTGAACTTTATTTGATCAATTTTGAAATGTTGATTATTAGACGTTTTTGATTTTTTATGCTTAGAATATGAAAAGTTCAATGAATAGAGTTCATGTTGAATTTAAAATTAGGGTTAAGGGTTAGAATAGTGCTAAAGATTTAAAGATTCGCTGACCGGTGTATTTAGAAGCGCTTTAACTCCACATTTAAAAGCGTTTAGATTTTTTGGATACCCTCAGAAGTGCGCTAATGTTATAAAACCCGCGCATTTTTTTTGTTTTTAAAATTAAGCGAAAGACTCTAAAAAAGCCAAGGTATTTTTGTAATGTACCTGTGACTTAAAATGCACCAAGAATCCTAACTCGCAATAAAGATTCAAATCTAAGCAGGTATTTAAAAAACATACTAAGGTGCCTTAAAACGCGTAGGTGATATTGAGAGCACGCAAAAGTCCTAAAATAGTGCAGAAAAATGAATTAGGACAGCGCACAGGTGTCAAACTTTTAGGAGGATCAAAATGATAAAAAATTTACAACTTTAAGATTTATATAAGCCTTATCTAACCCTTTGTTAATATTAGGGCATTTCCTATCTAGCTGGCCGTTAAAAATGCGATATTGGAATTAATGGAAGGTATATAAGTTATATCTCCGATTTTAGTCCAGTTAACGAACCGGCCCTTACAATTTTTTTAATTCTGGTCCCATATATATTTCGTGGACCGATTAAAAATTAAAATTTTTTAAAAGAATAAAGAAATACGGTTGAATGACTATAGGCTCAATCTAATTTCAAGTTTGGAGTATATCTAATATAAGTATTTTGACAATCTTATTGGATTCCCTGCCAACATTTAAAAAGACTCCCCACATAACTAAAAATCTATAAACTTTTGGTTACCAAAAGCGCACCAATGAAGGCTCAAAAGCATGAATCCTGAATCCAATGGTCCCAATTGTTTTGTAAAGAATTAAGGTATCTTAAACTTGCGCGAAACCTCTAACGTGCAAAATATAAATTTGAAATTTTCAAAAGCGCAACAATTAAATTGACGCTGAGTATTTTTTCAGGCGGGCATTTAGATCGGGCCAAATCTGGCAAAACAGCCAGATCGGCCAAAACCAAAATTTGTTTTTTTCAAGTTTAAGGTCTCCCAATCCAAAATAAGGCCCGAAAATTTTCAAAAAAGTTTTAAAAAACAGAGTGTAAAAGTTACATTATCGTGTAAAAATATATTTATCTTTTTTAGGCCTTTAATAGTTACAAATAGAGCATACGTAATTTCCATTTTTAAATTTAAGCCCCGCGTTTGGCCCCTTATAAATTTTGACCCGTTGGCCCTTGTTTCCTGGCGGGCCGGGGCCGGACTTTTGGCTCTCGACTTTAATCTCTAATGTGATTGTGGGCAAATCTATTAAGAAAAAAATGAATAGCGAAGTGAAGAGGGCTTCTAAGAGGAGCAGGGTGCTATGATTATTATCGAATTTCTTTATTTAAATTTATACATTTGTGTGGACATTTGACATCCTTTGAGGGGTAAATAAAATTTTATAAAATGATAAAAGCACATTTTTTGGATTCTAGTAAATTAACCTAGTATCCCCATAAAAACTTCTAAATTAGAGCTGAAAGCCCTGGGTCCAATTTATATATTTTTTGGGTCAAATAAAGATTAAAACATATTAAAAATAAAGAACTATGCTTGGGTGACATTAGGCTCAATGTGATTGATTGAAATATATTGTTAATATTAAATAATGATTTTTAAATTTCTCTTGCCGATAATTGAAAATAAAAAATCTAGATAACCCAAAAACGTATTATTATGGAATTAAGACCGGACGTTATATTCCCGCCCAAACCGTCTTACTTATTATAATTTAGCTGCCCGCCAGTAATCGCATTTTCATTCCCAGCCCGATAAATTTTGAGGCTTCTTTTTGATAATATACCTGAGAAGCCAAAATATGTGCTATTTAGAAAATTTTGCTTACCCCTTGTGGAAAAAAAAAGCTTGACTTATAACAGTTATATACCCGAAAATTTAAAAGATTTTTAATAAAAGCGGCCAAATTTTCCCTATTTGGGCATGTTAGAAAAGTAATCGGATATTGAGTATTAGTAAGGTTAATATATATGTAGTGGCCCGTTAAGCTATTTCAATTTTGTAAGGGGTAATTAAAACAAATTATTTCAAAAATTAAATGTCCTTTATTTCTCCAATCTCACGAGCAAGTTATAAGGGCGCGTTCAGACTCATTTCATTTTTTGATAAATTTTAAAATTTTTATTTCTTGGCATTTAACGCTTTTTTACAAAAAGTACCAATTTTTGTTATTAGCATTTTTATATTGTTTCTGAAAGAAAAGTTTATAAAATAAAAAAAAATGAAATTTCAAAAAATTCAAAATTTTTTAAAAAAATGAAAGGAGTCTGAACGCGCCCTAATTTAGAAAAAAACGTCAAAAGAAATAAGTTTTTTTTGACTGACACTCGTTACTTTTCAAATCCAATTAAAAACGCATAAAATAGCCTTGAATTTGAAGTCCCCAATTGGATTCTATAGACTAAGTGGCCCTTAACTGGAAACTTATTTTTTCCGATTTTTTGTCATTTTTCGGCTATCCTCTTTAATAACATTTTCAATGTTAATACCATATTTTAATGTTAATAATTATTTCTATTTCACATTAATGGGTTGCATAGAGTTTTGAGAGATAGGCAAGGAAATCAGTAGGATTTTTGTTAAATATTTTTTTTGGCGGCAACATCTGCTATTGTGTTGAATTATTACCGAGTCTTGGTAGCCTTTACTAATAAAAAAAAGTTTTTATGAGGATACTAAGTTAATTTACTAGACTCGAATAAATGCGCTTTATCATTTTATAAAATTTTATTCAACTAGCGCACTTCACTTCGCGATTTTTTTTCTTAAATGATTTGCTTACAATCACATTAGAGATTAAAGTCGAGAACCAAAAGTCCTGCCCCCGGCCCGCCAGGAAACAAGGGCCAGAACGGTTCATTTATAACGGGCCAAACGCACTGGGCTTAATTTTAAAAATAGAAATTACGGGCCGAGATGGGCCGAAGTTTTGAATTTCATTTGCTCTATTTGTAACTATTATCAACAAGAACTAAAAACGATAAATTTATTTTGACAAGATAAAGGATATAACTTTTACTCTTTGTTTTTACTCTATTTTTGAAACAACACTTTTTTAGCTTGTAATTAAAAATTTTCGGGCCTTATTTGGATTGGAGCCGGTTTTTTAAAAAACTAATTTTGGTTCTGGCCGATCTGGCTGTTTTGCCAAAATTTGGCCCGATCTAAAATGCGCGCTTTTATAAATATTCAACGTCAATTAAATAACGTTGCGCTTATAAAAATTTTAATGTAATTTATATTTTGCACGTTCGAGGTTTCGCTCATGTTTAAGATACCTCAATACTTTACAAAATGATTGGGGCGATCTTAAATTCAGGATTCGTGCTTTTGAGCCTTCATTATTTCCCTTTTAATAAGCAAAAGTTTTTAGTTATGTGGGTACGAGTCTTTTCAAATATTGGCTGGGAATCCAAAAAGATTGTCAAAATATACATATTAGAAACGTTGAACTTGAAATTATATTGAGCCTATAATAGTCCAACCGTATTTCTTTATTCTTTAATTCTTAATCGGTTTACGAAATATATATGGGACCAGTGCAATTAAATTGTAAGGAAGGTCAAAAGCCGGTTCGTTAACTGGACTAAAATCGGAGATTTTAACTTATAAATCTTCCATTAATTCCATTATCGCATTTTTAAGGGCCAGCTAGGCAGGGGATGCCCTAAGATTAACAAAGGGTTAAATATGACTTATATAGATCTTAAAAGTTGTAAATTTTTTATCATTTTGGTGTTCTTAAAAGTTCGACACCTGTGCGCTGTCCTAATTAAATTTTTTGCACTATTTTAGGAGACTTTTGCATGCTTTCAATAACACCTACGCGTTTTAAGGCACCTTAGTATGTTTTTTAAATACCTGTTTACATTTTCTTTATTGCGAGTTAGGATTCTTGGTGCATTTAAAGTCAGTGGTACATTACAAAAATACCTCGGTTATTTTTAGAGTCCTTCGCTTAAAAACAAAAAAGTTGCGCCGGTTTTATAACATTAGCGCACTTCTAAGGGTATTTAAAAAATCTAAACGCTTTCAAATGTGCAGTTAAAGCGCTTCTAAATACACTGGTCCGCGAATCTTTAAATTTTTAGCACTATTCTATTAACCCTAATTTTAAATTCATCATGACCTCTATTCATTAAACTTTTCATATTCTAAGCATAAAAAATCAAAAACGTCTAATAATCAACATTTCAAAATGGATCACATAAAGTTCACTGTTTGTCCCTTAAATTTTGCAAAAATATTTCGGCGGAATATAA